>JAXQQM020066529.1:0-67579 GCA_034641835.2 Pinus albicaulis
TGGAAATATGATGCTGAGTGTTGTCCTTGATGGCAACCCACTTGATGAAAATGATGGCAACCTACTTGATGAAGTTGTCCCTGATGGAATATGTCTTGATGAACTTGTTAAATGATGTATATCTGATGTATCTACAATGAGTACAGAAGGTAATGATGGAAGGAATGTCAGTATGTGCTAGAACGTGATGAAAAGAGTATGTCTCAAGGCATACGCGGATTTGTCTAGACAAAGTAGCGTATGCACGCGGGAAATAACGTGCCAAGTCGCGCATGGGAAAAAGCGCTCTAAATATGTAAAACCAGGGGTAACCACCATGGTATTGACCCATTGTATTGAGTAATGATTCGTCTATATGACCCCATCTAGGAATACCATCGAAAGTAATGTGGTTTTGGCTCATGGTATTGATAAAGGGTAAACCTATATAAGGAGAATAAATTCATTGTGCAAAAGTGTGCAAGATGTTTGAGCTTGAATGAATACTTCTCTCTGAAGTATATCTGAATGGAAAGGGTAACAGTTGAATGATAGATCTGAAAGCATGATGCACCTATGAAGAAATAATGAAGAAGTGAATCTAGATCTGAAATGTATTTGTATTTGCTAGATCTGTTTATGGAATGATTAGATCTGAGATGAGATCTGTCTGAAGTAAAGGGTAAAATCTGAGTGATGTATCTATTCTGAAGAAATGCAATGACCTAAATGTCTAAAGAACTATACGCTAGTTCGCCACAGAGGAAGCGCGTATATACGCGGGTTTACTGAAGAGGAAGCGCGTATGGGAAGTGAAATTAGTTCTGTAAAATGTGCAGAAGTATACGCGTATTGGTATGGACGAAGGCGCGTATATACGCCGGATCAGTGAAAGGAAAGCGCGTATGAAAACTAGGGTTTGCTGAAGGATGAAGTATGAAATGTAAATCATTACATTTATGTTCTATATGATACAGGAGTTTTCTGAAATTGATAAGTATCTATTGACTTAAATGTATAGGTGAGTCCGGTACGAAAATATGATAAAACATGGCACATGATTGTGTTCTAAAGAAGCTTTGGATCCAATGTGAAAATTGATGAAGCGTGGTCCATGGTGGGCGAGGTTGTAGCCTTCAGTCCCAGGGGTTGTAGCTCCCGCCACAGGTAAAGAGTACATTAGCGAGCAAGGAGTGGTAGCTCCCTTCAAAGCATGGGGTAAATGAGCGGTTGGTGTATTGAGTTCGGAGAAATTTGGTAAGCAGCCTTGGTGGGTGCACAGATAAGTGTGGTCTGTACGCCCGATTACATATGTTGTAAGATGTTTTCTCTATAATAAAATATTGAAGGCTCAGCAATGACAGCGGTGGTTTTCTCTCGACTTGGGTTTCCACCTTAAATCCTGGTGTTCATGTGTGATGATTATGTGTGATGGTTTATTCTGTTTGATGGTTTTTACTATTTACTGCACATGTCTGTTGCTATATAAACATCTGATGAATGAATAAATGCAAGGATCTAAGTAAAGAACTAATTGCATATTAAGATCTCTGTACATACGCGAGTTTAGTGAAGGGTATCCGTGTATATACGCAAGTCTGATGAAGTAAAGTAGCATATGGGTTTTAGAGAGTGAAAAAGTAAAAAGTTTGAGTAATGCCTAAATACTGATTCACCCCCCCCTCTCAGTATTTTTCCCAACAATTGGTATCAGAGCAGGTCCTTCTGCAGAAGCTTGATTGCTTGAAGGAGATCCGTCACGATGGGAAGGAAGAAAAAGAAGAAGGCTACTGAAAAGGAGATATCTCAGAAAACATGTGCAGCAGAAAATGAAGAAGATAAAACAGGTATTGATAATTGTTCTTGTGACTCACCTTCTTGTGCATGCAATGGTGAAAATAGTGAAAGTAATGTCATGAATCTAGAAGAGGCTCTCAAGATTAAAATTGAAGAACAACAAAGAGCATATAAAAGACAAGAATCTATCTATTATGAGATGAAAGAACAGATAGAAATACTGAATGGACAGACAGAAAAGTATCAAAGGTTTCATTCTTATGCATCCAATCGAATTAAAATACTAGAAGCAGAAATCAACGATCTAAATGCAGATCTCGAAAAATCAAACAAGAAGAATGCAAGACTTGAAGCAGAAATCGTCTCCCTCAAAGAAGATCTGGAAGATTCAAACAAGAAGAATGAAAGACTTGAAGATGAAATCATCTCTCTCAAAGAAGACCCAGAAATATCAAATAAGAAGAATGAAGAACTTGAAGCAGAAATCTTCTCTCTAAAAGCTGATATCGAAGCATCGAATAAGAAGAATGAAGAACTCTTACAAACTTTTGAAGAACAAGAAAATGGGTTGAAAGAAGAGATTCTAAATCTGAATGATCAAGTAGAAGACAGAAGAAGGACAGAAGAAAGCATGAAGAAGCAATGCCAAGGCTTGGAGGTTGAGGTAAACATTCTCAAAGGTAAATTAGAAGAAAAGGATAAACTCTTGAGGTTTCAAGATAGTACTAAGATTCTGGATAATATTCGTAGTAATCAAAGGTCTCCTTCTATCAAACTTGGTCTAGGTTTTCATGAGACAGTTAAAGGAGAATCTAGTTCACAAGGAAGTGCTAAAAATGCAAAGGATATCAATGCAAAACCTGAAGTGGTGAAAGAGACAAAAGGGCAACCTACAATTATGAATTCTCAAAAGAAATATTTCACTCCTAACTATAGAAGTATCAATAATGTTGAATGCTTTAAATGTCATAATTATGGGCATGTTGCAGCAAATTGCAGAAGAAGATCATTTCAGTCACAATCAAACAGATTCTATTCAGAAAGGTACTCTGGTTTCTTCAAGGGATATTGTTTTTCATGCAACAAGTATGGTCATAAAGCAGCTGATTGCAATAGAAGGAAGAATAGAACAACACATTATGATTCTTATGCTTATTTCTCTGGTCACATGAGATGTTATGCTTGTAACAAGTATGGACATGTGGAAAAAGAATGCAGGATGAATAGATATGAGAAATTGGATAACTTTCAACATACAATTAGAAAGTTCAAGCAAATTTGGAAGAAGAAGGAGGACCAATCAGAAACGTAGGGAATATTGACCCTACTGCAGTCATCAGCTTCTAAAGCTTACTTCACTTAATGACTGCAGAAGTGATGTGAGATACATTATAGGGATTAGTAATTTATCGTCACAGGGGGAGCGATGTATGGTGATTTCCATGATTGTTTTGGTAATTCTGGGTATGTGTATTTCTGACAGTGCTTATGGTGTGAAGAAAAGACAGGTACAGGAAGGTACAAATTCAGTCATGGAAATCACCATAGATGAAAATGTGAAATTTTATATAATTCACTTTCCATATGTAGGTTTAGTGAACTAAAGCCGCGTATACACGTTAGTTCCAGCAAACACAGTCGCGTATGCATTGATGATAAGAGAATTGGGATGACAGCTGAAGATCAGGAGCAGAGGTTCAGGGGGAGCATCAGTCTGACTGCTAATGATTGTACTGTTAGCATTATTCTAGTTATACTCATGCTAATGAAATGATACATGGTTTCTTATGTTGAAGATTATGGATGAGCCCGGATTGCTTATTTGATGAAGAATATATTTTGGATATGATGGAAGTCTTTTGATTCGGAGATCAGGACATATCATGCAGAGAATGTTGTTGATGACTTGCTGTTGAAAGTGTTCAGGTTGCACAAGCTAAGGAGGAGCCTTGGTCATATGAAAAGATGTTTGGATGCACATGTTCAGGGGGAGCACTAGCCTAACTGAGTATAATTCATTGTTGGCATTATGATGGTTCTGATATATGATCTCTCTTTTGAGGTCTTTCTGGTATTGGTCATGAAAAATCATATTTGTAATTTGATGAAAAGGTCATGATGAGACCCATGATGTAAAATTGTAATATTCAGTCATGTAAGGACTTGTTCAATTTTTAAACCCACTTGGTTGGGTAGCTGAGTCAAAATATGTAAACCCACTTGGTTGGGTATTTGAGTCTCATATGTAAATCCACTTGGTTGGATATTTGATGTAAGTATGAGTCATTGGTGATAGGAAGGTCATAGAGTCATGTACTTCATTTAAAAATATGTTTGAAGATTCAGCATGAACTCAGGGGGAGCATGGTCACTTCAGTGAACATCAGATCTGCAGAGCGCTTCCTTCTATAAGAGGAGAAAAACCTTTTGTTGGTTTTGGTCCGCCCTTTGCCCTTGATGTCAAAGGGGGAGAGTGACATTGTGTTTGAATAAAGGGAAAGAATGGTGTCAAAGAATGGGGAGAGTGACATGGAGTCATTGTATTCTTAATGTATCTATCTGTTGTGATGATCAAACACCATCGTGGTTGCCATAAAGTCCAAAGGGGGAGATTGTTGGCAATATGATGCTGAGTGTTGTCCTTGATGGCAACCCACTTGATGAAGATGATGGCAACCTACTTGATGAAGTTGTCCCTGATGGAATATGTCTTGATGAACTTGTTAAATGATGTAAATCTGATGTATCTACAATGAGTACAGAAGGTAATGATGGAAGGAATGTCAGTATGTGCCAGAACATGATGAAAAGAGTATGTCTCAAGGCATATGCGGATTTGTTTAGACAAAGTAGCGTATGCACGCGGAAAATAACGTGCCAAGTCGCGTATGGGAAAAAACGCTCTAAATATGTAAAACCAGGGGTAACCACCATGGTATTGACCCATTGTATTGAGTAATGATTCGTCTATGTGACCCCATCTAGGAATACCATCGAAAGTAATGTGGTTTTGGCTCATGGTATTGATAAAGGGTAAACCTATATAAGGAGAAGAAATTCATTGTGCAAGTGTGTGCAAGATGTCTGAGCTTGAATGAATACTTCTCTCTGAAGTATATCTGAATGGAAAGGGTAACAGTTGAATGATAGATCTGAAAGCATGATGCACCTATGAAGAAATAGTGAAGAAGGGAATCTACATATGAAATGTATGAGTATTTGCTAGATCTGTTTATGGAATGATTAGATCTGAGATGAGGCGAACATCTGTCTGAAGTAAAGGATAAAATCTGAGTGATGTCTGTTCTGAAGAAATGCAATGACCTAAATGTCTAAATAACTATACGCTAGTTCGCCACAGAGGAAGCGCGTATATACGTGGGTTTACTGAAGAGGAAGCACGTATGGGAAGTGAAATTAGTTCTGTAAAATGTGCAGAAGTATATGCGTATTGGTATGGACGAAGGCGCGCATATACGCCGGATCAATGAAAGGAAAGCGCGTATGAAAACTAGGGTTTGCTGAAGGATGAAGTATGAAATGTCTGATCTATTCTGTTATGTTACTGCTATCTGATCCGGGTTGTCTGAATTGATGAGTATCTATTGAGCTTAAATGTATGGAGTGGGTCCAGTCTGAAAACATGATGAAACGTGGCCTGCAAGTTGTGTTCTAAAGGAAGCTTTGGTTGGTAAACGAGCGCAGGTGGGTGCCTGTGTGCTGGTAGGAGGCTGCGCCAGCACATATGTTGTAAGATGTTTTCTCTATAATAAAATATTGAAGGTTGAGACAACGACAACAATGGTTTTCTCCCGACTTGGGTTTCCACCTAAAATCCTGGTTTTCATGTGTGTTGCTTATGTGTGATGAATTATTATGTTCTTACTGCACATGTTTACAGTTTATTGAACATCTAATGAATGAATGATGGAATGATATAAGTGAAGAATTAATGGCATAACAAGATCTCTGTGTATACGCGAGTTTTATGAAGGATATCCTCGTGTATACGCTAGTGAGCTTCAGCAAAGTAGCGTATGGGTTTTAGTGAATGGAAAAGTAAAAATTTTTGAGTATTCCCAAAAAGTTTTGATTCACCTCTCGATATTTTTCCCAACTCACACGCTATAGTGCAGGTTCCTAATTGAAAATAAACCAACTAGCGATGAAGGCTTACCTGGAATCCAACGCTGTCGCTTGTAGAGAAAGTAGCGCTCCCGTTCCTTAGCTTCGGCAGATCACAATCCTCATGATCTCCGTGATCGGACACCTGCACACGCAAGAAACAAAAAAAACGCAAGCGTAAAATCCAGTATATGCAACTATATGTCAGTCAGAGAAGACATAACTCATCATCATAATCATCAACAAGAGTGGAACCATAACCAATAGTCACTTATCATTAATCAATCAAAGGAGGATACAACCTGGCTCTGACGCTGAATTCTCCTTCGGAGGGTCGCCAGCGGAACACGTCTCGAAAAAGCCTGTCGGGGATGGGACAAACCTCTCTCTCCGGATGTCTCGACAATAATCTCCTTGCTTGGATTTGGCCTTAAGGGAATGAATCAAGGCTCTTACAGCATAAGGCTCTGATGGCTCTTGGGAACTTGGAGACTCTACCATTCAGCCATTCAGCCCCTTCATCAATGGATGAAGGCTATATTTATAGAGGAGAGGAGGAGGTTGGGATCCCTACAATAGTGGAAGGGAGGCCTTATCCCTTGGGAGGTTCCCCATAAGGTGGAAACAAGAGGCCAAAGGAGGAAGGCCATGGTTTTTCAGTCGAAACCACTCCTCATGACTCATCCATGAAGTTTTTGTAATCGAAACTTCGCCTCTTTTTTTAAAAAACTTTCCATAAACAGATTGGCGCAGGTGCTCAACTGGGACAGAGCGCCAATTGGCGTGGGCTTAGTGTTAATTTTCCTCATTGGCGCGAGTACATAACGGGCTACCAGCGCCAAGGCAAAAACAAGTGTTTTTAGGGGTCTGCTCAGGAAATGATCAACATAAGGAATGTTGTCCTCATGGAAATGGATGCAATGATGGTATTTGTGAGCATGAAACTATGGTGGTCGTAAACGACCCTCAAATGGGCGAGATGGGGATTTCAAAACGGTGACAAATTACGTGGCGTATGGCAACAATATGTTCAAGAAGATCGGTTAATAAATGCATTCATTGCAACCATTTGTCTCCCATTGCGTTGACCATCCTAAGTCGGTCTTGCAAATATTTTCTTCCAAAACTTGATATAATGGTTTCATGTCATGGGATTTCACATGATGGGTCACTTTTTATCGACGACAACTCATTATCTATAAATTTGATCTAGAATCCTATCGATCGTAAGGACTATACATGCCCTAATCGCCAGTTTCTCTCCTTCGACGACGAGTTCCATCATTGACCTTGATCAGGAGTATTCCGTGGAGAAGTGTTCGTACACCAAATCATCCCATTCACACTTCATGAGTTATGCGGAGCTCTTTGAGATCCATTGTTATTATTGGTGGTTTCTCTCACACTTGTTAACAATTTCACATCATTGATTGGTAATCAATTGGTTTCTACTGTGTTAAACTTCAACACAATCCAATCGCATGGATAAATTGTACTAGTTTGGGTAGGAAATCGAGACCTTGGATCGATTTCTGCCATCCGGGCTACGATTTTTATTATTCTCGTTATACGGTAGAATACTTATGACGCATAATTTTGCACATCCATGATGTGTCTACTATTAATGTAATTCTAAAATCATTTATGTATCAAAACATGTAGTTAGTTTTGATATGAGTATTAGGAATACCTACCTCAACGATGATATATATATATATATATATATATATATATATATATATATATATATATATATATATATATGCTTGCATTGAATGTTTTTTCCAAGTTTCAATCGGTGTGCCTACAGCCTGATCCTCGGAATGATAAAGCACTTCACTCTTCATAATTTTTCAGAACTCTTCAGACTGTGCACTTTAGGGGGCAATTTGTTACAATAAAATTTGTCACCATGACATTTAGCTGTCTATATGGGTTCATCATTACCTATTTATTGCTCCCTTAGAGGTCCAAAATCATAAAGTTCCTAAATCAAGTCTTGGAATTGGGAAAAAGCTTATTAAAACCCTAAAAATCCTAACTCCGCACTTTTCCTAGTCATGTCGTGCGATATCGCGGTTTATTGCTATAAAACCCGCTGCACATCCCACACGTTGTGCTCATTAAAATTGCGGACCCCTGCAAAAGGTAAAATAAAAAGAAAAGTAAGTTCTAGAAGCCCAGCTGGTCGAATATTCTCCCAGTTGGAGCCTTCTAGAAGCGCTTGTAGAAATTTCAGATTTCCCACCTCGGTTTTTAGTTTCAACTTATTTCTCCAATTAGTTAAATGCCCTTTCCCATAACCTTACATTCAACAAGCTAGAAAATAAATATTTGCTGAAAACACAAATTTTGAAATTTTTTCACAATGCTCGAAAATGTAGAAATAAAAAACAACAGACTCAAACAACCATTCAACACATTTTAACACAGTGATTTTTGGTCAAGGTGACCCTGGAAAAACCCCCTACAACTTTTGGGGAAAACTAGTTCGAAAGCTCCTTCTTATTTCTAGAAAAAATGATTTTTACAGTGAGAGAAATACTCAGAAAAATCAGCAACTACAAATTACAACTTATCTTGTTTTCCGTGCTTTACAACTGCCTTGAATAACGTGCAAACAACAAAAAAGAACAAAAATAAATGCTGTATGGCCTCCTCGATTTTCGTGCTCAGATTCTTTGCACTAAATGCCACTGTAAAACCTCCTCGATTTCTGTGCAAGCAACAATAAATTCTTCTATACAAATTCTTGACTTATGTGCCAAAAAAACAGCAGAAATAACTATACAGAATCTGCCTTGAAATCCGTGCAAGAGGATGTTGGAAATACTGAGAGGGGGGGGGGGGTGAATCAGTATTACTTTCAATTAGAGCATCAGTTAATCTTCAATTATTATTAGTTTTTGTACAATGATAGCAGCAAACAAGAGGAACACAAATGCACACAGTTTTTAAGGTGGAAACGCACTCCGGGACAAAAACCACCTAATGCTTTTCTAATAATTATTTAATATTCAACTCCAGTTGAAAATAAAGCTCCATCTTCCTAGAATCTAGAAAAGCATTCTTCTATAACTCCCATTGGATGGATGCTCCAAAACTCGAGATTCTTCAGTAGTCAACTGAACGGATGCCCCAACACCCAATGAGCTACAACTCACCCTAGCACCAACCTACCACCCTATAGAAGAATAAAAGAAGAATGGAATCCCGTACCAGGGAAAATGGTCCACTTTACAATGATATAGAATGATGTAGAAGAAGAAGATATACTAGACCATAACCCCAACTTTGACACAAACACCTAATGAAGATCCTAGACCTCCCAAAATTGCCTCTTCAACCCTTGGCAGATAGATACTAGTACAATTTGTACAATAATGTATTTACAATGACTAAGTACAATGATACCTTTACAATGATTGTATGCAGTGTTGCCCACTTGAAGACTTCATATGATGAACTTCCTGCTGCTTTTATGCACGTTGGTTTTGCTCTTGTCATGCTACCCTCTGCTGCACCTTGCTTTGCTTTTCTGTCGTAGAAAGTCTAGTCCTTTGCAATCCTTGACAACACATAATCTAGCTTTTTCTTTCCTTCTAGGAGCCCGATATTGAATCTGGTATATCTCTGATATTTTAGATCCTCAATATCTAATTTTTGGTCCTATATTATTCCTATGATTCTTCTTTCCAATGCCATAGGTCTGACCCAATTTAGATTCTTCAAGAGAGAGTTATGCCCAATCTCTCACAATGCCATAATTATGGACTATTTCAGTAGAGTGTACTTCTACGACATGCCACGTGTCAATGTTTCTTCATTTGGCTCTGAAATTGATAGAGAAAAAATTAAAGATTGTGCACTACCTACCACTTTTTACAGAATTCCAATTTAATACTTAGAGAGAGATTTATGACGATTTTACCAAGGTCATTTATTTGAGATGAATTTCAGGAGCCTGCAAAAACCGTGACTTCCACAGATCATATCTCCAAATATATTGCACACCTTGATCTGAAATTTTTACTGCAGCTTCCTCAGGATTTTTGCTTCACCTCATAAAAATTTCAGCTTCTGAACCTTCATAGAAAAAAATCTAGAGCGCAAAATTCCACAATGACCCGTTTCAGATGGTTGAATCCCTTGCATAAGGAGGAAATGAGGATCACAATTTATATAAATGCTCAAGTTGAGAGGGGCTTCAACAAGTGAATGTGGGAGGGATTTTAGGAGCTTAAAAAAATATTAATTATGAATTTTCAATGACCCATGCCCCAACGCCATGGGGTTTTAGCCCACTAACTGGGGGTACAAACTTCAAACATGAATATCTCTCAAACCGTGAAGAATTACATGGTGTGCTATATATCAACAGAATCATCACGACATGTAGAAACTATAAAAAGCATTATTGACCCATAATATATTAATTTGGTAGGTCAAAATTCCCATTCAATATTGGGTTAGCCCCTGGTGCTGCTTTGGTTGACATCAATGACAACCACTGATTAACAGAGGACAACCACTTGCTATACGGCCTGCCTCGAAATTCGTGCCAGAAAAACAACTTTCTTCTCCTCGAAAATTGAGCCAAACTTTCTGTACGACCTCTTGGGAAACATGCCAAAAGCCTGTTGTATGGTCTCTAGCAAATTGTGCCAAAAACTGCCTTGGAATGTGTGCCTCTCCTAATTGTACGAACTTGCTGAAATGCTGCCTTGGAATGCATGCCAAGCTGTTGCCTCCTTCTCCTCACTGCCCAGAAATCTCCCTTGCTCTCTTGCTCTCCTTCTCCCAATCTGCTCATGAAAGAATGAATGACCTTTTCCCTCCTTTTCCTCCTTTAACCTAACCCTAAGTGACTTTTGGGGAATCCCTAAATCTAATGGCTGAGATAGCTTTAGATCTAGGGCTAAGATTAAATGCTCATTTAAATCTCACTTTCTATTTTTTAATTCACCCCACTTTAATAAAGACCCACTTAGTCATTTATTTCCAAAGTCACTTTTCACTTTCTAATTTCACATTGACTTTATTAAAGTCGCTTTAAAATTAGACTTTAGTAACTTTATCACTTAAAGTCACTTTTAAATTAGATTTGACTTTATAACTTTATAAAGTCACTTTAGGAGAAAAATTAAATTCTTTGGACACTTTTCCCTAGGCCAAAGATCAAAGCCTTAGGGAACCACCTGTCTTCCGGTACCAAATTTCAACACTCCCTCTTACCGAGGAAGGTGTTCCTCACCACACCCATCTTGTCTCTGAAGTAGACATGCTTGCCCCGTGGTAAGGCTTTGGTAAGAATATCTGCAACCTGCTCATCAGTGGGAATATACTCAAGCTTCACATCTCCTTTCTGAACATAGTCTCTGATGAAGTGATATTTGATCCCGATATGCTTTGACCTGTCATGAAATACTGGATTCTCCGTGAGTTTAATGCAACTCTGATTATCACAGTAAATCACTGAAGGTCTCAACGGCTGACCAAATAAGCCAAAAAACATCTTGCGAAGCCAGATGGCCTCACAACTAGCTAGACTGGCTGCCATATACTCTGCTTCCGCTGAACTCAATGCTACTGACTGCTGCTTCCGGTTGAACCATGACACCACTGCCGAACCCAACCCAAAACAACACCCTGAAGTGCTCTTCCTATCAGAAGCACAACCTGCCCAATCAGAATCAGTGTAACCTGCCAATCTCACTCCATCCCCCTGCCTATAGTCCAGACCATAATCCACTGTCCCCTGCAAGTATCGCAAAATGTGTTTTGCAGCCACCCAATGAACCTTCCTAGGCTCACACATAAACTGACTCATCGTGTTGACTGCAAAACAAATATCTGGTCTAGTGTTGACCAAATACATCAAGGAACCAATCGGCTGTCTGTACAATGTGGGATCCACCAACTCGGAATCCGAAGCATGAAGCTTCTTCCAGTTGGTGATCATCGGTGTCGACATGGGTCTACAATCCTCCATGTGGAATCTGCCAAGGATGTCCACAATATACTTCCCCTGCCCCAAGAAGAAATGCCCCTCCTCCTGCCACACCTCCAAACCCAAAAAGTAATGCATCAAGCCGATGTCCTTCATCTCAAACTCCGCCGCAAGATCTCTCTTGTAGTGCTCTATGAGTCTCTCTGCACCTGTAATGACTAAGTCATCCACATACAACACCAAAATGAGAGGCTCCTCACCTATCACAATATAGTAAAGGTTCGGATCTGCCTCACTCTTTGTGAAACCCATCTCTTGCAAGTATGTATCTATCCTGGAGTACCAAGCTCTGGGAGCTTGCTTCAGGCCATAAAGGGCCTTCTTTAGTCTGCACACATGGGACTCCTTCCCATGCACCTCAAAGCCCTGTGGCTGCTCAATGTACACCTCCTCCTGTATGAAGCCATTGAGAAATGCGGTCTTCGCATCCATCTGGTGGATCTTCCAACCCATCTCTGCTGCTATCGATATAATGGAGCGGATCGAAGTATATCGAGCCACGGGAGCGAAGGTCTCCTCATAATCAACTCCCTCTACTTGGGAGAACCCTCTAGCCACAAACCTCGCTTTGAATTTCTCAATGCTGCCATCTGCAGCATGCTTTACCTTGTAAAGCCATCTGGAAGTAACCACGGATTTGCCCTCAGGCCTCGGCACCACCTCCTAAACATCATTCTTCATGATAGAAGAATACTCCTCCTGCATGGCCTCTCTCCAGACCTGCTGGCTAGCTGCCTCCTCATAGCTAGAAGGCTCAGAGTCAAGGATGCTGGTAGCCATTGCCATATAGCTACAAAACCTCTCAGGTGGTCTGCTCTCTCTAACCGGCCTCTTAGGCCCAGCAACAGATGTGGCCTCTCTCAAGGTGTCCTGAAGCCACTTGGGCTTCCTCTTCCCTGAGCACACTTCTCCCATTGGAGAATGAAACTCCTCCTCCTCATCATCATCAGGAGCCTGAACTCCTGACTGTCTGTCTGCTGTCCTCCTGCCTGCACCTGAACCTGTAGAAGCTGAAGTACCGTGTGAACTGTCCATCAGTGGATTCCCTAGTGAACTGCTCTGTGGACTGCTCTGCACGCTGCCCGAAGCACCACCCCTCTGAATCTGTGAGCCACTGCTCACTGACAGACCTGACATCGTCATAGATGTACCTCCGGATCCTCCTGATCCCTGCCCACTGGATCCCTATGACTGACTCAGTTGCTGTTGAGGGTCTGGCTGATCCAGATACTCTGACTCCCGTGACCTCCTAAAGGCCTTATCCTCCTCGAACTTCACATCCCGCCTGACAACAACTCTCCTCTGTGCGGGAATATAAATCCGAAAGGCCTTTGAGGTCTCACTGTAGCCCACAAAGATACCCTTCTTTGCGGTGGGCTCTAGTTTGGTCCTCTTCTCCTTGGGTATGTAGGAGTATGTGATACACCCAAAGATACGAAGATGACCAATATCAGGCTTCTTCCCAGAAAAAGCCTCCTCCGGAGTCATATGCCCCAAGGCACAATGCAGACTCCTGTTCTGCAAATAAACAGCAGTGTTGCAGGCCTCTGCCCACAAAAACAATGGCAACCCCTGATCATGTAACATGGCTTTGGCAGCCCCTCCGATGGATTTGTTCTTCCTCTCCGCAACCCCGTTCTGCTGGGGGTTGTAAGGAACAGTGAACTCCCTCCTAATGCCTGCCTCCGCACAATAGTCAACAAACTCTCAAAGGGTGTACTCTCCTCCATTGTCCGACCTCAGGGACTTGATCTTCCGACCTGTCTGTGTCTCCACAAGAGCTCTGAACTCCTGAAACCGCTTGAAGACCTCACTCTTGGTCTTCAAGAAATAAATCCAGGTCCTCCTGGAGTGATCATCAATGAATAGAACATAGTACTCATATCCACTCAAGGAAACATGAGACATCCGACCACTCACATCGGAATGAATCAAATCAAGTATCCCAGTCGCTCTGCTGTCACTGCTGGGAAAAGGGGATTTGGCAAACTTGCCCATCGCACATCCTCTGCAAGTATCAAAGTGATCAGTACTGAAATATGGCACACCTGTAGTGATCTCCCGCAAGGTCCTCAAGGCTCCATGATACATGTGCCCCATCCTGCGGTGCCAAATCTCACACAGCTCAGAACTCCTAGCTCTGCTGTCGGTACTACTGCTCAATGCCAAAAGGGGCTAAAATGCAAACTTGTACACCTTTGCATGGCATACACCTATCACTCTAGCTGAATCAGCTGGAGCGCCCCTGGGATATATCAGCACCTGTCCTCCCCTGAACAGTATCTCATATCCTCTATCCTCCAAAGCTGAGATGGATATGAGGTTCTTCCTCATCCTTGGCACATAAAGAACATCTGACACCTTCAAGGGAGGTTTGGGTTCCCTATGAAATGTCAGTGTTCCCACATCGACTGCTCTAACAACTCTGTCATCACCGAGTACTACCTCTATATCAGTGCCACTCTCTGAAAGCTTTGAGAAGTACTCACGGACTCCTGTCATGTGACGTGAAGCCCCACTGTCCACATACCAGATACCCGAAGATGCTCCGCTAATCGAGGGAAATGCATGCTCTCTCTGAACCTCTATGGCAGATAATCCTGCACTAGAAGACTCACACGCAATGAACCCAAACTCCCGGTCAAAGCGATCTGCAAAGTCCTCAACCTCTGCTGAAGCTGCCATGCTCTGGTTGTTCCCCTTCTTCTTCTTCTTCTCCGGACACACAACTGCATAGTGTCCCATCTTCTGACAATTCCAACACTTCACCTTGGAATAGTCCTTCTGTGTGTTACCCTGTTTACCTTTACCTTTGCCTTTCTTGCCTCCTGCCAACAGTGCTACATCCTCATCCTGCTCAACTGGCTTGGCTGCCCCAAGCTGACCTTTCCTGATCTCTGTCTGAATGCAATCATCCCAAAACCTCTCCCATGTGGGAAGGGTCTCATGTGCACAAACCCCATCAGCAAAGTTCATCCATGAACTAGGGAGGCCATTCACTGCAATCCGCACCAACTCAGTGGGTGGAATGGCCTCTCCAATCGCTGCCAACTCATCTCTCACATTAGTAATATTTGTGAGATATCCAGCTGCACTATCAGTCTTACCCATCTTAATGTTCTTCAGCTTCTCCTTCAGGACCATTTTCCGGTTCTCATTGGTACTCTGGTAGAGATTGGTCAATGTTGTCCACATCTCATGAGCATTTCTCTTTCCTCTCACATGAGGAATGCAATGGTCTTTGATTCCATCTAGAATCATTCTCTTACCCTTATTATTCTTTTTATTATAAGCTGCCAACTGAACAGCATTAGTAGGCACAATAACAGGGTGTTGTGCGGAATGCACCATGACATCCCAGACATCTTCCTCCTCAAATATACTCTACATTCTTTCCTTCCAAACATTGTAGTTGTTATGCCCATCCAACCTATCCTGCACCCTCAATCCCAATGACATCCTTTCTTTCCTAAACACTGAAAATAGCACTGTTGTAGTAAAGATAAAATTTCTATGTCTGAAAAATCAGCTTGCTGGAATTTTCTTAGTGAAAAATCAGCAGACTGTATTTTTCTCCTTAGCTGTCCCAAACTGCACTTTCAGCACCCAAGCTCCGATACCATGTAGAAATTTTAGATTTCCCACCTCAGTTTTCAGTTTCACCTTATTTCTCTAATTAGTTAAATGTCATTTCCCATAACCTTACATTCAACAAGCTAGAAAATAAATATTTGTTGAAAACAAAAATTCTGGAAATTTTTCACAATGCTGGAAAATGCAGAAATAAAAATCAGCAGACTCAAACAGCCATTCAACACATTTTAACACAGTGATTTTTGGTCAAGGTGACCCTGGAAAAACCCCCTACAACTCTTGGGGAAACCCAGTTCAAAAGCTCCTTCTTATTTCCCGGAAAATGCTTTTACAAGAGAGAAATATTCAAGAAAAAATCAGCAAGTAAACTTTACAACTTATCTCGTTTTCTTCGTGCTTAACCACCGCCGGAAAATGTGCAAACAACAAAACAACAACATTAAATGTTGTACTACTCCTCGATTTTTGCCCATAAACCGCAATAAATACAAGCCAGGCCTCCTCGATTTCGTGCAAAACAACAATAAATGCTACTCGTACGCATCTCGATTTTTGTGCCAAAAGAACAACATAAACTTGTTGTAATTTTAATCCGCCTCGATTTCCGGGCTACAAGAGATGCCTACTGCCGTACGACCCGCCAGAAATTCATGCCAAATAAAACAGCCTTCCGCCGCTTCGAAACTAAGCCAAATTGGCTGTGGACATCTCTTGGAAATTGTACAAAAAGCCGCCGTATGGTCTTCTAGAAAATCGTGCCAAAAATCGCCTTGGAATGTGTGCCAAACTCTCGCTATACGGACTTGCCGAACCGCCGCTCGTGGAATGTGCCAAGCCGGCCGGGCCTTCGTCCTCACCGCCCCGGTAAATCTCTCTTGCTCTCTTGCTCTCCTTCTTCAACTTCGCTCATGAAAGAATGAATGACCTTTTCCTCCTTTAACTTAACCCTAAGTGACTTTTGGGAATCCCTAAATCCAATGGCCGAAATAGATTGAGATCTAGGTTGAGATTAAATGCTCATTTAAATCTCACTTTCTATTTTTTAATTCACCCCACTTTAATAAAGACCCACTTAGTCATTTATTTCCAAAGTCACTTTTCCTTCTAATTTTACATTGACTTTATTAAAGTCACTTTAAATAGACTTTAGTAACTTTATCACATAAAGTCACTTTAATTAGATTTGATCATAAAAATTATAAAGTCATTTTAGGAGAAAAATCAGTCTTTTTTGGACACTTTTCCCTAGGCCAAAGATCAAAGCCTTAGGAACCACCCGTCCTCCCACCAACAGGGGTATGTTGAGCACCCTGGGTTCGAAGTCCGTGTTAGGAACACCCATGTCTCCAGGGAAAGAAGAAAAGCCTCTCATGGGTCAAACAAGACCCGCAGCTCGTACGAGAGGATAGATAGCTACTCCGTGGGCAAGCCGGGCTTCACTCGTAGTTATGCCGATCCTGAACTTTTGATTTCAAGGGTTGATAAGAGAAAAGCCTCTCATTCTAGTATTGTATGGGGACGACCTCTTCTCGATTGTGGTGTTGACCTTCTCATTCATCAAAGGAAAGAGGGAGCTCGCCGCCGAGTTCAAGATGAAAGACCGAGATCGATGCCTAGGCTCGGAGGTCCGGTAGAGACCTCGGCAAGATTTTCTCAAGGAATATATATCATAGCTTCCGGAAGATTTGGTATGGTGGATCGTAAGTCCGTGTCGACACCGATGGAGCTCAACTTCAAGAAGTTTAGCGCAACGTTGTCGGGCCCATGTTAGCACGTCCTACCGAACATCACTCGTAGTGACGGAGCAAGCCAGTGCTGAACACGCTGAGTCAACACATGGTTGATCATAACATCACCGGGGTTGGTGCCAAGAAACTCTTTGAGATATCTCCGAGGCACGGAGACCATGGACCGAGATAATCGCCTGAGTATGAGCATTCATGATATATTGATGCCGATTGGGTCACAAAGTGTGGTGGATCTTAAGAGCACATCCGGATGCCACTGCAGGCGAGATCCGGCTTGGCAAGAAATGAAACGTATTCTGAGCACCACTAAGGTCGAATACATCAAGAAGATGTATGGCCCGTCAGAAGTCACTTGGCTGCGAAAGCCTCTTCCGTGAGCCGTCTCCAGCATGTGCTAGATGCCACCGTTATCCTTTGTGATAACCCGCAGGGGGATTCATTTGTCATAGAACTCGTGTTCCATGATCAATCCAAGCATGTTGATGGCCGGTACCACTTTATCCGAGATATGGTATTAAAGAAGGCGCCGTAAGGCTTGATCATCTTCATAGAACCGATGAGCAGTCATGTATATTCTCACTATGTTCTGGGAAGGTCATGTTCCTAACCTTCCGTGAGAATCTTACCGTGGAACGATCCTATGGATGTGGGTCTTGTTGACGATGAGCTCGAGGGAGCTCTCGGGGCTTGGGGACAACTTCTCGTGAGCTATGAGCAACCAAAAGGCTTGCCAAACCTTGTTGGTGTGCTTGGACCCCACCGTTGTGATTATTGAGTTGGTTCACCTCTCATTATTTCGTGCCCCGTATGCATCCTACCCATCGAGTCTCGTGGCTCATGGGAAGCACTCTCATTTGGCCAATGAGGTGTGGAAAAGCTAGAGACTATTAGCAAGGGCGAGTGGACGCATCGAGTTGCCGTACTCTCTATCTAGGATGGCACGGTCCAACCACTTGATCCGGGATCAAGTCTTGTGAGGTCTCGACCTCCGCCCGACTTCTGTGTCGATGAACCAACTTCGGTTGGTTGGAGACTCTTTGTGAGTCCGAGCAGGAGGTTTTGACCTCTCGCTCAACGATGCACGGAATGATGTCTTTGTGACCGACCCACTGCTCAAATAAAGAGGCCAAAGAAAGCAAGTTACTACGGGATGATGTACGATGTTTGGATAGCATATGTGGACGGAGTTCTCCCTAGTTGAGAGGGAGTGTTAAAATTGACAACTAGGTCCAAACTCCGGTTGTGTCATTTCAGATGACGATCCCAATATTTTTATTGATTCCTCTTTCGAGGTGTAAGATTGACGAAAGATCATCTCGATCGTGATGAGTAGAACACGTACTTTGAATTATTCCACTTATGTTAGGCTCGTGAATAAAATATAGACTTAAATGTCTTAAAGGGGACGTGTCACACACCCCAAATATTCTGTACTTCAGAGGAGACTTTGGGGAGTTCATTTGACACACAATAAAAAGGAGTAATTTCCTCCTGATACAGCGTTGAGCCGTGATATATATGGACCGTTCTTTTGTTTGGGTTTTTCCGTGGATGATAAGGATACGCCTTCGCCGTATGACCTATTGAAGACTTTGCTGATGTAAGCATCCTATTGATCGCCGTAACGCCACCATTCATTTTCTCTGTTTAATTTTGTCTTCTATCGATCTATTAGTGTGTTCTATCTTCTTCAAAAGATGTGCCCTAATTTGAAACGGCATAGAACATCCGCAGAAATTAACACTTCAAGCGAATATGACAATTTGAATGCCTAAATAATAAATACAAAAGAGGTTTATGTCTATTTTTCACTCGTGTTAACGAATTTATTAGTTTACCTGTTGAATTTTTCTTAATGTCATATTTTGGTGTGTTTCTTAGGTTTCTCAAATTCACATATCAGAACAAATGGATTTAAATGATTGTCTTGCAATGGTCTTAGGTGTCATACTGATCTATTTACCATAACTGTGGTCACTAAAGGAGAATATTGAGAATTGTATTTTCATTATTTTATTATCTTTAATACATATATTCAAAAGTAATCAGGTGATAATGTAGGCATTCTTGTGGTTTTTGAATTCACCTTCTTAGACACTTCGCATAATTCTCTTGTGAAAATATATTGACACGCAAGTAACTTCGTTTCAGGAGATATACAGCCTGTATATCAGTAAGAATATACTTTCATTCAAAGGATTGGATGGGGATACCGAGATGAGTTTGCTGGTCATGTTTTTCTGTTTCTAAAGGAGCAGCTTGAGCTAATACATACCATTGTCTTGGTGGTTTACTTCACGGAACTATAATTGGTACATATGCAACTATGTTACCTTAACATATTTACATGATTTAGTAACCTCGAATAATTTAATAAATGACTTTTTCTATTATATGGAAGTATTTAAACTTGCTCTTCTGATTAAATTAAGCGTGCAGTAGATAGATTTTTTACTTTCTGTTGCATAGCTTTTCTTTGAATGGTGGGATTTACTTTCAGCATTAGGATTCAATTTATGCAAATGTGATGTACTTTCAGGAGTATGACTGCTCCCCTGCAAGTGTAGATTTTTCAGAGGAGCTGAGCTCTGATATTTAAGGGACAGTCTGTGTCTTGGATGACTTGACCTACAGAGTACCCAAACTATGTTCAGAGGATTAATTGTTCCATCATAGTTTAGCTACATTGATAACTCCACAGCATTTTTAAACCAAGGAAAATAACATTTCAGCAGCATTGAGGGCCTGGGATTTCAGTATATATGGTACTCAATGCCTTGAACTTTGAGTGAATTCTGTGATAGTTTCAGTGTAGTTGTAGGATTTAGTGGTTCTAATATTGGTTATCTGGACAACCTGTCACATCTCATGTGAGTATTTGTTTGAAGTTTGAACATAACTTGTAATGTTTCAGAAATTGACAGTGAGGGGTACCCTATATCATATATAAATTATTAAATGTCTGTAGGTTTAAACCTGGCATTGCCCCTTTGAACTCATGCCATTGGGTGGGTAGACTGCAGCTGGAATGCAACATTGGTGAATGGCTTGAAACTGCATCGACTCACCCATGAATCAATACTCCGGCATTTCATCAAATACTAGATTTAAGGCCTTGTGGCCTTCTGAGGTTTGTTGTTTGTTATAGCACTGTGCTCATAGCTTTTTCAATGTTATCATAGCGTTGTACCTTATTATCATAGCATAGCATTTCATTTCTTCTACTGCTGGAGCTTCCAACTAAAATATTGTATATTTGTGTGTTTATTATTTCACATCTAGCCTACTAGGTTTGATGCATTTACATGTTGAGGATTGGAAGTGATGCTGAGCAAAACATTAAATGTTGGAAGCTATGACCAAGGGTACATTGACGCCTTCTGTATCTGCCATCCAAACTACTATTGCCAATTTTTTTGCTTGTTGAAGCTATTTCTGTCCCTGCCTTTTCGATGAATTTATCTCAATGAACTTTGTCTATTTGCTCTACATTTCGTTTTTGATATGGACCAAAGATGGAGCAAGCTGAGGGAAATTCAAAGCGTAAACACAGCATGATATGTCGTTATTTCTAAGCCTGTAGGCATACTTAAGAGAAAATGTACTTGTTTGCAAGAATAGGAGGGCTATCTATAGATAAAAGCAAATCTTTGACAGATAATTCTATGTAATTACACAGGAATCTCTAGAGGAGTGACACCTGTAAGGGAATTATACTCCACCAAGTGTTGGACTCTGCTAAAACTAGAATCCACTAAAGAGAACAAACAAGATTAAACCACTAAGGATGAAACTCAGATTTACAGCACTAGATGAAGTCAACACCATGAGTGCTTATCATTTTTCCTTAGTGAAATTGTGTGCAATTTGTAAGGAGTGTGACTCAGATCATTTAGTGCAGTGTAATGTCAGATGTTACTTACAATTTGTAACTCCTCTAGAGATTCCTTTGTTGGTTATGAGAAGGTGTCCTCTCTCTGGGTGAGGTCTTATCTGTTGCTTATCTGTTCTTGCAAAGCAAACACATTTTCTCTTCTGTTGTACCTATAGGCCAACAGCTCCATGGTTATGCAATACCATGTCGTGTTTTCTTGAGCATCTTCCTTGTGTCCTTCACATATAATGATATTAGGATCTCTTTTTAAAAATCTTCTACCTTGCCCCATCTTTGGTTCATTTCAATTGTTGTTGAGCATTATTCATACAACAAATATGTTGTAGGGTTTGGCTTCTATTTTTCATATAGTCTGTCTAGATGGCCTTGTTTCCTCTTTTAGCAGGGGTACCTGTATGCAATTTTTTCATTTGGCAACACCATTGTAATCCCAAAGAATGCAAGTCAAAGCCTTGTAGGCAATGTGATGTTATGTTTAATGGTATCCTAGGCCTATTATAGTTGGCCATGCCTGGTCCTATTAGACTCCATTTTTAGGTCCTTTACCCTGTATAAGATTGGAGGGCTTAGGATGGACCTGCCTAGACACATGGTTTAGAGGAGTTACTGGTTTTGCATGGGTAATTGGACCATGTAGGGCTAGTCCAACCCATGTCTTAAGCATATCTATGTCATTCCCACATGGTCATGTGATATAGAGTTTGTTTGCATTCTTTGGCCTTGGTGCATTGTCATTTTGCAATTTCAACATGGCAGTCTCGCAATTCACGGTATTCCAACTTTCCCGAGGTAGTTCAGGAATCCCAATGCACATGATTCCGAGGGTCAAGAGGCAACAAAGTCTCAAATTGCTCAACATAATATGTACTTGCCATACATATGCGGGAAATTTTGTCAAAATGTGAAGGCATCAAGGATATATCCTTGTCAAAGGCAATTGTGCCTCTTTGTGGCACTTGTGGGCTTATCTAGGCATATTGAGGTTTATAGTATATACTTGTGGAATGGGGCATGTCTTACATCAAAATTCATCAAAAAAATTATTCCAAGCAAACCCATGTGTTAAAATCCTCAAAAAGTGCAAGGCATTGGAGACTTGAAAAGACACACCTCTTTGTGTAGAGGTTGGTCAACATGTGTGAGTTTGGAAGCAGTTTTTAAGTGGTTAAAGTAGCTGTTAGGGCTAAGTCAATAAAGAAAAAGGTTAAATTTCTCAATGAAGTCACGTTTTCAAACAAAAGGGAAAAAAAAACCTTTAAGCAAATGGACCAAGTTGACATCAAATCTAGGCCGTTGGGCCTAACATTGAAGATGTAAAAGGGGACTCCAAGGGAATGTTGGATCTCAAGTGACAAAAACATAGCCATTGAAGGTTGAGTGAGCCTCTTATCCAAGCAATTAAACTTCCTTTCAGTCAAATCAAGTCAAAGCAAGCTAGATTGAGCCTCTTCCAAGCAAAATAAAGCCTTCTATACTATCCATTTGGCCTAAAAGGGCACTCTGAACCCCTCATAAGGGCATATTCTCATGTGAAAAACTAATTCATTATTGTGAAGACTTAGTCTTCGTGCTTTGGATGACAAGTCAACCAATTCTCTTTGGAGAGGTTTTCAAACTAGCCATTAGAGATAAAATTATATATACAACAGTGCCTCATTCATCATCATGGCAAGAACATCTTTTGGTGCAAACAACTTGTCTTGTGTATTGTTCTTCTTATTCTTCTTCTTAGCCATTGTCAAATTGTTTTTCATAAGATTTTTCAAAGTTTTTCCAAGCCACACAAAACTTGTGGATCTATCCATTGATGGGATTCATAAGCCATGTGGAAGAGGGAAGGCTAGGGCGCTAATCCTCACTTTCTCTTTGTTGGGTTAGGGCTTTTAGAATCTAATTGTTGGACTAACTCTTTATGGGGGTTTCAAGATCTCTCCTAATACCATAATTGATCCATCAAGGCAGGGTATTCCAAGAGGAAATAACTCTTAGTTGAATTTGGACACTTGTACATCATATTAGGCTAAAGTGAAGGCTATTCTTTTCGACTCCAAACTCACATCTTAGTCCAAATATAAGGCCAATTTATATGGGATTTTTATCGTAATTCAACGTCGGGAGAGGTAATTTGTAAGTCTAAGGTTAGCCCCACCACCCCAATTATTTAAAACCAAAACCTTTAAAATTTATGTTTATACAATATAAAAGCATAAAAATTAAAAAAATTACAAGGAACAAAAAATATTTCACTATATTGAGCTTAACTTACACATTTTCAACTCGTTTTATTACTTGGGTTATGCTTGAATCTTATCAATTTGCCAGCACACACTATTTCAACAAGGGTACACAAGGTGCACACATATATCTTTTTTTCACTTTACATAGCACCATTATAAGCCCAAGGATGCAAGTTAAAGCCCCCGTAGGCAATGCGAGTCTTTATATTTAAGAGCCTCTCAGGTTCATCATGGTCAACCATGCTTTGTCTCGTTGGTTCCCGCTCTTAGCTCATTTTGTTCAGATAGGATTAGAGGACTGAGTGGATCATCTTGGAACTCATGGTTTACAAGAGCATCCGGTTATGTAGGGGTGACCGTAGTTGTAGGTAGTTTGGGGAACCGCCCAACCCATGTCATGCGCACCTATGTCTTACCACATGGTCATGTGTTATAGAGCCTATATGCATCCTTGGCCTTGTGTAGTATTCACTGCCGATTCTCAACATGGCAACTTCACATTTCTCAATAGTTCATGTCAATGCACATTTCCCAATGCATTTGATTCAAAAGGAAAAAAGTTAACTTTGTCTTAGACCTACCATAATAAATTATATATGACATTCAATGTGGAATTTGTTGTAAAAGATGAAGGCATTAGTAAAATAAGGGCGATTAAGGGTGGTCCGATGACATGTGGGGTTTCTAGGTGGAAAAATAGTCAAATATTTACATAAAGTAGTATTTCAATCTCTACATCACAAATCATCTACAAAATTGGTCAGACAAAACCCAAAATGTCTTAATCCATCAATCAAGTAGCGCATTACCTGCAAGTAAAATGGACGTCATTTCTAACACAAAAGTGTTAGGTTTAAGTAGACCTAGAGGTAACATCCTAGGGCCAAATTGGGTTATGATAGCTCATTGAATCATAAAACATACAATACCACCTAAACAAAAATGGGACAAAGCTAGTAAGTCATTTTCTCCATAAGACAATTTTTGGAAGTAGTCAAAACACATGCAAATTGGCAATGGGGCAAAAGGTGGCAAATCATGTCCCTTCTACTAGTCCGGTGGAGGTTAATAAAGTGGAGTATTGAGTTAGTTAAGGCTCAAAGGGAACATTGGACCTCAAGTAGACAAAGGAGAAGTCATTTCAAAGCAAAGTCATCTTCATTTCTTAACCAAATCAAACCTTCCTTGATCACATTGAGTTTCCTTCCACCAAATTGAGCCAAGTGTAAGTGGAGCAAGCCATCTCACCTAGCTTCTGTTGTTGAAGAATGTAACTAGGTTCAATCTTCATAAATTGTAATTTGAGTCAAAATGTAATATATTTGTCAAAAGAAAAGCAAAAAGAATTTTTATTATTATTGAATTGTCTTGTTAAAGCATGGGTTTCATGCTTAGCCATCAAGTTAGGTCAAGCCTCCATCAGAGGCTTCTAAGTTGTTGTCAAAGCCACCATTGTTTGGTCAAAGACTCCTCCATCAAGTCACCCTCTTCATCAAAGTCTTTATCAAGTCGCTTTCCTCAAAGAACACATGTTTCCATTCATTACAAGGATACCACATCTCTTCAGAAGTCATATGGCTTATTTTCTATGGAAAACAACTATATATACAAGCCTAAGGTTTTCTACATCAATCCAACCAGCCGTAATTCCTGGTTAATTACAGAAGATACCTTGTGACTCAGCATGTAGTTCAGACTCAAATTCAGAAGGAGTTTCTAAGGTTATCACTGCGTCTTAACCTCACTAAATTACGTGTCTCAAGTGCTATAACAATGATGAGGTCTCGTGCTATAATGTTGATGAGGTCTCGATGCTTTTTCTGTTGATGAGGTCTTCGTGCCATTACGTTGATAAGGTCTTGGTGCTATAACAATGATGAGGTCTCGTTGCTTTTATAGTGATGAGGTCTCTCGTGCCATTACAGCTGATAAGGTCTCGTCGTTACAATGATACAGTCTTGGTGCAAACATAAGGACAAGAATTCGGTGCTAACACATGCTGATAAGAATTCTGTTAACACAAAATAGATACATCTGGTATACCTCGAATACAAGTTCAATGCAAACATAGTGAAAGGAAGAACAAACAAGGATGACTTGATGGATGGAGTCTCTAGTCTAGGTTGTGAGGGTCTTGGTCTTCTCATCTTGCTTTGAATCTACTCTAAGGAAGAATTTTGACCAGCTTTCCTCAGAGTGGGTTTTTTCTCTCGTCGCGTGCCTACATCTTTTGTCATCTTTTGTTTGTTGTTAATTATTTCTGATGATAAGATAAGATAATCTCAAGGATCAAATAATAATAATGAAAAACGTCACAAGATAATGTCATAATAAGAGAAATCATTTAACTCCGCCACATCGTGGATTTCTCAACATGGTATAAGTACGGGTGTCATGATCAAAGGGAGTTTGAAGATCACCTATACATATTTGAAGTATTCTCAAGAAAGGTTATGTTTGCATTAAAGATCAAGTGCCCAACTTGGAGAAGGACTTCACATCAAAACACAATGATCAAGCTCGAATTAGTCTCCTCGAAATAAGTTCGGATATCTCAAGTATACAAGCTTGATTAATCACAAAGATTAGTCCTTGTTGTTACCAAAGTCCCGCATAACACAATTTCGTGTAAGAAGCTAGGTTGTCGCCGTACTCTAAAGAGGGCCTTGGTGAAGTAATACCACAATAAAGGAATTCAGACTAATTTTTAGAGAATAAGAATCGTGAAGGATATAACTTCAAGGTTTTCGTGAATCAAGTAACATGGTGAATCAGCTTCTCGCATTAAATTCAAAGCAATGAACTCATGAGCTCTCGTAATAAGTGCAGAATCACAAGAAATGGGATTGTAGAAATCAAGAAAGTCACAGTTGTCCTTGCTATATATTACGTAGAAGACTATAACGAAGACAAATGATACTATATGGATATTATTACGTATATATAACTTTGTCATAAGTCAACAGAACTAAAGTATGAAGCATTCACTAAACTTGTCATCACATAAAGAATCGTCCGTCTTTATAAAAAATGAAATTCAAGCCTTGAGAATTTGAATTGATAGTCCGAGTACAAGGTACCGTAAAGTAAGCACTTGAAGGAATCATGAAGACAATTTAGAACAAGCTTGAAGACCTTAGTTGAAGCAACTTGGAAGACATCAGGAGTCATTGCTAGCAACTCAGAGACCATTAAAGCTACTTGAAGACCTTGGAGCAACCTTTCATGTGCAAACTTAAAGACATACATGGAACATCACTCAAGCATTGTTGAAGAAATTCTAGAGCAATCTTGAAGCAGGGATCGACATTTTTGAATTAGCCTTCGATTGAAATCTTGGGCAATCTGTCAAGACTTTGAAAGCCGTCTTGAAGCAAGTTGTGAAGGGACCGTATTTGAGCTGATAGTTGGAGAGTTGTGAAAGACTATTAAAGGTGTTGGAGCGAACTTAAGAAACTCATTGATGAGGCTTTTGTAGAAGCAACATTCATGAAGACGCGATGCTTCGCCGAAGCCCTCGTGAAGTCCTCCTCGAAGAAAGACCGTTGAAGATCTCTTGAAGTCTAGTTTGCGTGTTCATTAAAGATTCTTTGAGCATCTCTTTTGAAGCATTCTTGCGTACTTCGAGTAATTCTTGAAGAACTTTTTGAGCAACTATTAAGACATTTGTTGAGCGGGCTTAGAATTGAAGGCCCTTGTAGACATTCTTTGAGATCTTGATACATGGCGTAGCTGTCACTGAGGTGACCTTGAAGGATCTGTTTGGGTACCTTAGTGCTATGGTGATATCTTCATGTGAAGTATAAAGTTGTCATTAATGGGCTAAGCATATTGGAGATTGCTCTGAGAGCAGTCTTCCAAAGTGAAGAGATTGATGTGGTTCGTTGAAGAAGATATTGGGAATCGTGAAGAATCACTAAAATTATCTGCTATCGATGCCGTGGATTGGAGCCCCTAGAGTGATAGGAGTCCTCAAGAAGACCAAAGTTGGTGCCCGTACGGTAGATAGGGTTGGAGCCTCAAAGTGACAAGGTTGAGCCTTGGAAGATAGGGGTTGGAGCCCTGCTGTGTTAGAGCCTCTGAAGTTCGAGCTCTGCTTGGAAAAACTACAAGTTGGAGCCTGGTGAATTGAAGATTGGTCTCTTCATCTAGGGTTGAAGCCCTAGACTATATTGTACTTGATTTATTTTAAAGAAGAGGATTAAAGTCCTTGTTCTTCCCGATTAATAAAAGCATTTATTCTTATTGTTCACATTCCAGGTTCTTAATTATAGGTGATCTAACCTATAAAATAACAATTGAAAATAACATCGATTCACCCCCCCCTCTAGACACTTAAACTTGTGTGGAAGTAGCTATCTCGATGCTATTATCATCAACACTTCGCTTTAGCGAGGAAGGTGATTCCCGAAGAGCCACTTGGAATTGATTTTCAGAAGTTGTGACACAATATCCCATGATCATTCTTCACCATGGATTTCCTCCAAACCTCCTAGTTTTTTGCCTCCTCAATGATGTTAGTTATCACTGCCATTCTTCGAAGGCCTTTCTCTCCTTGAATGTGCTTCAGGGGCCTCAACATGATCCTAAACAACTCTCAATGTCTACTTAAACCACTGGGTCTCTCGTTAATGCACTGGAAGGAGCTATTGACTCGCCCCACTTGAAGGTTGACTCCATGAGTTAGAAGTCTTTGCATGCCGCTCCACCTTCGAAGCCTCTCCTACTTCATAATCTATCATCAAGTAGGCAACTTGAGACTTTCAAGATTCCAATTTCCTCGAACTCAAAATCTCTCGCCTCACAATTGTCTTCATCTACATTGCATGAAGATCTTGTAAGCTGAGGTCTCGTTTTTACCCAACAAATATCCTCGTTCTTTTGAAGGTTCAAATTTGATTCCTTTCCTCCATAAAGCAGATGGTTTAGACAACCAAAGATCCTCAACATTCCATTCTTTGTTTCACCCAGCTGAATACTTCCAGAGTCTTATTCCCCAATATCTCGTATACACTAGATCATACATGCCTTTGCCCACGTAAAACATAGGCGTACATCAAGCCGTGTAGCATAAATTAGCAAGAATCGATGATGGACCGATTCTTCCTCTTTCCCAACCTATTGTTAAGGGTTATATGGGATCATCACCTTCCTCTTGATCCTTGCCTCCCCGTAAAAATCCTTGAAGTCAATCGGTGGTGTACTCATCCAGCATCGTCCGACCTCAAGACCTTGATATTTTTACTTGTCTAGTTCTCACTTGGGCCTTGAATTCCTAAAAGCTAACAAGACCTCATTCAAAGCTACCTTATATGGCATGATGCACCACTATCCAAATACCACGCTCTCTAGTGATGGTGTTGGTAGATAGACCAAATATTAAAGAGAAGTTCTTCTCAAACTTTGTGGCAAACTCATTAAGATATGTATCTCATAGTTGTTGTTGTCTACGACTTACCCTTCCCATTCTTCTTCTCCGGACATCGATGAATAATGCCCATTCTTGTGGCAAATGAAGCACTTGAGCTTGCTTAGTCCTTCTGTTTGCCTACATGATCCTTAATCATTATCCTTGAACCCTTCCCCTTGCCCTTCGAACACACAAACTAGGGCCAAGTTCTCTCTCCATCTCCTTGTTTGTTGGCCTTAAACTCCTCTCGGGAGCCTCTTCGTGGATGCAACCATCCCGAAACCCTCCCATTTTGTGAAGTTTCACCCGGCAATACCCACATGACAAATGGTTCCCATGTACTTGGTGAACCCGTTTAGTGCCACACATTAACGAGTTTTGTCTCATCCACTTTCCTCATGGCTACAAGTTGATCCCATATCCGGCAGATCCTCATGAAGTAACTAGTAACATTATCTATCCTCGACATCTAGATGCATTTGAGCTTGTTCCTCAAGATCATCTTCTTGTGTATGTTGTCACTCCGGAACAAAGTCCACTAGAGCCTTGAAAATCTCCTCGCTACCTTCTTCTCTCAAGTGAGGGATCAAGTGATCTTTCCATCAACAGAAACATCCTCCCCACCCTCGTTTCCGGCAAAAAATGAAACGGAAACTCGAAACCAGACGTGCTGCCTGGGAAACGCGTTTTTGGTCGTGAGCGACCGTGTTTCCTTCCCTTTTAAAGCGATTTTTACTTTTTTTTTTTGTTAATCGGTTTTCATGCTTTTTAATCTTGTTCTAATCGTTTATGGATGCTTCTAGATGGCTTTTTTAAAGCCTATGGCCCAGTAAAATTGACATTCTCATCCTTTTACTTAAATTTTTAACATTACCATGAAATGACTCCTAGATGTTTGAGAGTGGTTCGACCTCATTGGATTTCATATGGAGAAAGTAGAATTTTAGCTCTCATTCAAAATCCAATGTGATTTATCATGCCAGATTTCGTATCAAGGTGATTGCAATGTTTCCATCTTATTTGTCATGTAGTAGGGTATGGAAACTTTTTATTTAATCAGAGTGCCCAATCCAATAGACTGATATTGCTATTTTCATTGTGGTTCCGTTATCATTCATGAGTAAATGTGTTGTAACTTGTAATAGTTTATGCTTTGAATTTATCATGTATCATGTATGTTTTAAACTTATATGATTTCACATAACATTTCTTAAATGTCCTAAATTCTAATATAAATTTAAATTATTATTAATATATATATACTGCTTTCCCCGTTTCCAAAATTTGGGGAGGTCGCGTTTCGCTCGTCGTTTCGGAAACTCGTTCGCTTCCCGTTTCGTGCAACTTAGGATCTTTCACAAGATTCATGATGACTCACTGATCTCTAATGTCCTTTTCATGGGCAGCCAACTTCCTTGCACTGTTTATGGTAGAATTTCCTTTATAAACAATCTTCCATAGGTCATCTTTTTGCAGCAACAAGGTAACTCTGTTCCTGAGGGGATGAAGTTTAAGCCCTTGCATCCAACCTTTCTTCAAACTTTCTTTCAAAACCTAAGTTTGATAATTGCCATTTCTAGATCTGGAGATTTTTTTTTTCTTTCTTGCTAAGTCCTTTTAGCACCCATAAGAATAAAAATTGTTTGTTTATAAAGCTGCTAAGGTCTCCTCTTGAATTTGCGTTTTGGTCCTTTAAAACACCCAGAAAAATTATTTTTCTGCCAAACCCTTGATTGTTACCGCCTCTTTCTCCGTTTGAAGTATGACGTCCACCAAACTGCTGGTTGATTTGGCAACGGCGATATTGTTTTTCCGTGCAACCCTTGAATGGTCCAATGAAAAATCATAGTTGCTATGTTCTGTGTGTACTATGTAGGCATTGCTCTGTTGTTGCTGTTACATACAACTTGGCTACATAATACTTTGCCTTTACATACTCTACTTGACTGTTGCATGTATAGGCCGTCCTCTTTCCATACTCCTATACACAAATGGCCTACATGTATGATTGTCATATGTTGTGTATGGCCTTGTCAGTGACTGTACAATAGCTTCACCTTTTTTAATTTGCAACTTCAGTATTATGCGTCACTTCTATAGATTTTTGTATGGTCGTGTCAATCTAGTGGCTGGGTTCTTTTGTTCTTTTTTTAGGTTTCTCTATGTTTACAGGCTCATGCATACATCTTTTTTTGTGTCATTTGCTGCTTGTACGACCACATACGGTGCATGATCCTACCACTTCACTTGGCATCTATGTATGGTAGCATCCGATCTCATATTTTTTCTTCTTTTCATTGCATGGACTATTGTCGTATGACCCTCTCGCGCACACACCAGTCTTTTGTTTAACTGTAACGTATTTTCTGCACACTCGACTAGTTTTTCTGATATCCTCTGTGCACTTAGCTGATTTTTTCCTGTATGTTTAACATGGCCATTTAGCTACAATAAAGGCCTTTGCATAAATTTCTGAACCTGTGCAATATTAAAGATTGTATTCCTTTAGAGAAGACATTTTTATACCATGTTAATTTATCTAAATCAATTATTGGCCGAATATTAGTATATAGTAAAATAATTCTGTTGGAAATTAATTATAACTGCAGACCTATTGAATTAAAAGCATTGCTGAGATTTTATTAGGTAAATAAAATATAAACAATAGAAGCAAACAATGTCACTACCATACATGCACACATGTGTCTTTCCTTCAAATTTGTTGTTTCATTAAACAGATTTTTCAATATTATATGCCTCTTTCTGGGAAATGGCCCTCTTAGGAAAATACAAATATGAATAAAATATAGAAATTCCAGTTGATCAAACTCTGAAAACTTTTCTTTTGATCTGCTTTTGCTGATCTGTATGCTTTCCATTACTTGCACTCTTCATTGACTGTACACTGATTACTGTCCTTGCTGGGCTCCTGTTTTGTCAACTTTTTAACCACTCATCTGACCTTTTACTGCTCATAACTGACACTCATCACGGTATATTGCTCGTCTTATTATACATTTCCGTCCCTTTGAACCCAAAACCCTTTGACGTGCATTTTGAGGTAAAGTTGCTTATTTTATTAATTCTCAAGTCTTTAATGGATTAAATGAGCTTTAAGTTGATTTTGCTAACATGAATTGTTTAGCTCAGTTCCTGTACCAACAATTCATTTCATACTTGATCGCTAGTTAGCATATTTGATTTGCACCTTTCAAATAAATTGACTACAAGGGTTTTGAAGTCGAGGTGTTAAACAATTCTAAGCTGATCAGATCGCACCCAGGTTGCTCCAAAACAATGTTACAGGTCAAAGTTTCCAGAAAATCAACTTAGGGCACGATTTCTGTGTGATGAGGATGAATCCAAAAATTTTAGAACATGGGTTTTGTCTCCGAGTATGGAAAATTTTGCTTATATAGCGGGTTGTTTTCCAAAATACTAAACGGTTTGAAAAATATTCTTGGTTCTTTAAATGCCAATCTGCCCAAATGCACAAATTCGTCCATATTTGCAAACAATGCCCATATTCTGAGGAAAACACTAGATCAACTGTCTAATCTGCAGGAGGAACGAATCTCAACTATCTTCAAAGTATGGGAATTATTGTTAAGATGTATTTGTATTATGGGGAACAGCTTAATATTAGATAACATTGGTATGTTCTTATGCTTTAGAGCAATTTACTTCAATTTTTCTTATAACACCAATATCGATTTCCAGATTAGCAATCACATTACCATTGATAGAAATGATAGAACATAAACATTTAAGCAATGATAAGCCAGACAAAGAGGAGCACAATATTTGGCGGATGCCGTGAAAACCTTTGATCAAATCTTCTTATTATTCTTCAAAAAAGTTCACTGTGAGAGTACAATATTCAAAATACACTTGCCCAATCACTGTCAAAATAATCCAGTCAAACTGCAGTCAACAGGATGCCCTAATTAGAAAGTCACGCGGTCAAACCAGCAAGAATATTCCTCCAAATCACCTCGGTCAAACTCAGTCAATGCGGCCTCCAAAGATAAACCAAGACAATGCAAAACAGATCCGAAAATCACAGTCAAAACAGTCAACAGAAAGTCAATGCTGCGGTCAAAGCTGTTGCAGGTAACGCAGGTCAACCTGCTTAGATTTTCTCGATTTCTGTGCCAAAGATGCGGCCTAGGAGAGCGAAGGAACTGCCTGAAAAACACAGCAAAAGAGTGAAGTTGACCCTGCTAACGCTTTCGCTGCAGTTGGCCCAGAAACAGTGCCATTGAAAATTCTAGTCGCCTTCTGCCACACGCGGATGAAGAAGAAGAGAAGCTGCTCCTTGCTGTACGAACTTGAATGATGAGAGGAGAGAGAAATATGTGTTGAGTGATGATGTCCAAAATGAGGAAGAGGTCTCTCATTTTTATACACTTTGTTGAGAGTGGAGACACATCTATTGGGGCTTATGAGCCTTATTACTAGACTCTTGCCTAATCTTGACAATTTGCACATGTGTGAGAGATTAACTAAATCTCATCTTACTTATCCAAACAATTTGATCTTTAGATCAATCTTGCACCTCTCGGAAAGAGGAATCCAATAAAAATATCATTTCCATCATATGAGTTGTCTGCTGTGGAGTTTGGCCGTAGTTTCCAATTTTAACACTCCCTCTCAACTAAGGAGAATCCGGCCGCTAATCCATCTGCCGTCAACCTCGTACCATCTCTCGCTATCCCCGTACCGCGTGGTTTGCTGAACCATGAAGAAATAATGAAGAAGAATTTGATCGAGAGTGAGTCACAAGACCTTGCCACTTCCACCGACCCAAAGTCGGGCCTATGAATCTCAATCACAATGGATCTTCGATCAAGTTGTTGAACACCATGCATCCTAGCATGTAGAGTACAACAATACACGATGCATCCATCTAAGAGTGCTATGGTCTCTATCCTCATTTCCCAACTCATTGGCCGCATGAGAGGTACTTCTCATGAGTCCTAGACTACATGGGTAGATGTGGCGTCAGCATTAACAAGAGAGGGTGAACCTACTCATATATCAACCAACAATGGGGTTATCACAGGGGAAGGCGAACCATTCACCTCAGACACAACGCACCACTAGGGAAAGGTGAACTCACCCTATCGGGCCGACAGCTCCAAGAAGGCCCCTCTAAGGCCCCCAGCTCCCGCAGCTCAATGTCCAACTCGCTGACCCTCATAAGAGGCCTCCGTCCACGACCTCCAGTCTCCGTGAAAGGTTAAGAATTTGACCTTCCCCAAGGGATTAGTGAGAATATCCGCGACCCGCTCATCAGTCCCAATGTGACGGCAGCGCTCACTTTGGCGTCTCGCTCGTACCATATCCCGGATAAAGTGGTACCCTGATATCAATATGCTTGGAGCGTCGTTCGTGGAACACTAGATTCTCCACAGTATCGAATCCCACTTTCGGTCAGTCACGTAGTAGCATCAGAGGTCGGACTCTAGCACATGCCCAAACAACCACTTCTCAAAGAGCTTCTGCAACCAAATCAGCTTCACAACAAGCCATACTGGGCAGTAATGTATTCCGCTCCGCGTGCTCAAAGCCACCGACTTTCGCTCGCTCTCGCTTCATCCAGGAGATCGAAGCAAAACCTAGAGATTGAAGCAAACGATCCAGATGTGCTCTTACGATCCACCACACCGCCAAACTTCCGCTGCACGCATATCCACTGGATGCCTACACTCGTTAGCGAGTACTCTCATCCATGGTTTGATCGTGCTCGAGGATATCCCAAAAGATTCTTGGCACCACACAATGTAACTCGATGAGGCTCGACCATCTCAGTGACTCCAAACGTGTTCACCGCAAAAGCATATGTCCGGGCGCGAGAGTTCACCAAGAGCATCGAGGCACGAGTCGACGATACTTCGCAAGGATTTGCCCAACCTGGGCCCGCGACTACGTGCCACATCAGCTTCTTAAAAGTTGAGTTCCATTGAGTAGTCGGATGACTGACTTGCAGTCCACCATCCCAAATCTTTCCGTAGCTACCACGATATATTTTCCTTGAGAAAGGAAAATCTCACAGTCTCTCGCCGCACGCTCCAAAGCCTAGGAAAGTAAGTGCACTCGCCTCTAGGTCTTTCATCTCGAATTCAAGCAGCCAGCTGCCCTCTTACATTGATGAATGAGAGAGGGTCATGCACCCTGTCGAGAAGAGGTCGGGCACATAGCGCACCGCATCGTAGAGGCTTGCCACTATCCACAACTCAAGTAAAGTGGATCGCATCAGCTTCGCGACAGTGAAGCACAACTTTCATCGAGTAGCTATCCATCCTCTCGTACCAAGCCCCGTGCATGCTTTCAACCCATAGAGGAGAGGGCTTTTCTTCAACCCGCGTACATGAGTGTCTCGATCTTGAACTTCAAACCCCACAGAGGTTGTTCCACATACACCTCCTCCTTTTAGCGAGCCACTGCAGAAAGGCTGGCCTCTGACATCCATCTCGATGCAGACTCCATCCTTTGCGAGCGTTATAGCAGGCACACGCTGACCTGGACGTGCGTATATCGTGTACATCAGCTATATATATTCGGTCATAAATAATATCTTCCTTTTTGACAGAAGCTCGCTGCAACGAACCTTGCCTTGAAACTTTTCGAGCACTCCCACTCGATCTCTATTGTTGTCTTTGTAGAGCCATTTCGAGCTGTGACAATAAGACTTTGCCCCTCTGGCTCCTAGGACCACATCCTCGTGACATCATTCTTCATGATCGACTCATATTCTTCATGCATAGCATCCTTCCCAAACTTGGTGCTTCGACGGCTTCTTCGAACGATCCAGAGCCTCGCATTGAACAATGGAAGCCTATGGCACCTCTAGATACCCTTGGTACCCACATCGGCTTTCTTGCTTTCATGAAATGCCCCCTCAAAGGCAAAGATGACTCCTCAAAGCATTCTTTCAAGAGTGGTCTCTATGCCATGAGGGTCTTCTTTCCTAGAAGAAGGAGGGCTCAATAGAGGTGCATTCGGGACCCATCGTACCTTGAGGCATAGGCGCATCGTTCATCCGTACTTTCCGGGTGTCTTCATCTTTCGTGATTTCTCTTTCGGGATCTAGGAAGATCTACTAACCTTTCTTCTCAAGGGCAGCATCTTCGTCGAAGGTGACATCATGGCATATCTCTACCTCTCTTTGGACCATGTGCACATAGACTCTATATGCCTTTAGAAGTCTCACCGTGAGTCTACAAACGTTCCCTTTCTTTCCCAAAAGACATCCAACTTGCTTCTTTCTTTTTCTGCTACATGAAAATATACGAGACTTCCAAAATTCAAAAGTGAGAAATGTTTTTGGTTTCTTACCTATTTAAAATCTCTTTCGGGAGGTTTAGCCCTAATGCTTGGATAAGTATCTATTTTGAACATACACGATAGTGTTGCTGTACTTTCTCCCCATAGAACTTTTGGTAGGCCTTGGTCATGAAGCATGACACAAGTAGCTTCAATGATGGTTCAGCTCTTCTTTCGTAAAACTCCATTATGTTCGGGGAGTATGCTGTGAGTAGTCTCCTCTTAATGCCTACTTCCCTACAATAGTCATTGAACTCATTTTGACTCATATTCGGGTCCATTATTGGTCCTCAATACTTTGATCTTCTTTCCCGTTTGATTTTCAACCAAGGCTTTGAAAGAGTGTGTTATCACCAAATTGTGCCTCGTTGGGCCGTTCGGTCAACTTGGAGTAACTATTTTAGACCACTTTTGACCGAGGTTTAGCTCTTCAAATTTCGAGAGGGCTCTCTTCAACTTATCAAAGGATTTACTCAATTAGGTCTTAAAATAGATGGCTAACTCTCGTGAGTGTTTTAGTGTATGTAATTGCAAAAGAAAATGAGGAAGATTCAACTACTATTGGGCTTATGGAGTCGCAAAAGAAAATCAATGATAAGCATTCCTACTTCATGGAAGCCGAGGCTTTTCTCGTTTCAATGATAGAACAACACTAAATATGACAGAATAATCGTGACTCAATGCTAAAAGGAAGTCGTAGCATATATGATATAATTCGAGTAATTTAGCATCAATACTACCGGAAGCAAGATATAAACGAGACACATAAACCCATTGAAACACATCAAGAATCTTAGGTAAAGCAAGAAAACTCACCGTTCGTCTATTACCGATATTAGAAATTACAATAGTAGCCGTATCAAAGCATTCTCCAACCCTTTCTAACTCTAAAACTCTCTCATTTATAGAGTGAGGACTCATATAAATGATTTTCCACCTTGCTCACCTCGAATTCCCACCTCGTAGACCTATTTCAAACATGATTCATCACTTGGAGACTTCCTAGGGATATTTCGTTTTGCGCAGTTTGAATACAAAAAGGGACTCTTCTTTTTCATTAATAGTTCAACAAATCAATTTAATAACCCTTATCAACCGCAACCAACTAATTTGCTAAATGTACTAGGAGTGCCGATGTGTCATTATGCCACGTAGATGCCGTAGCCGGATCTCTCAAGTCGGTTTCATAATTTTTTTTCTGGGTTGAACCGTTCAGGAAAATTCTAAAAAGAGTTTCAAAGATGAGTGTATAATTTCCAAACCTTGATAGCTTTGTAGAAACCGAGAGAGGTTGTTGTAGATGGACTCGTGTTGAAGAAAAAAATCTTTCGCATTTCCAAAATCCTTTTTCATTCGTCGTAAATCAAATTTGAAGTTGACTGCTAAAATAGTCATGTATAGAAATTATGAATACGATTTCGTAGCAAACTCCAAAATCCACCTTTTGCATAACCTTGACCTTTTTGATTGCTGAGGATCTTCCTTGGGGCTAATGAGCTAAATACAATTTTTTTCCTCCTTAGTTCTCCATAAAACCGGAATTTAAAGACAAGCACTTTAAATTCTAGCGTTTTTGGCCTTCAAGCCTAGAACTCATACGAAACTACTCGATTATGGAGAAGATTCAAATTATCCTTTTCATCAAAATTTCACCCGTAGGTCTCAAAATTGATATGATGAAAGATGATAAGGCAAACTTGAAACGGCATTGTCTCTATCTCTCTTAAAAGCATCATTTTCACCTTTAGCAAGTTAATTTGCATAAAATGACTCTCGTTTTTTTCTGAAAAATAGGGTTCGTAAAATGAGCTCCTATCTCCCCGTCTTTGATATTTGTCAGAAACTAGAGGAGGTTTTTGTAAATCGTAATGTTTTGAAGAAACCTCTCTTGGTTTTTTGAAAAACTATCTCCGCCATCTGCATCCGCATTCTAACGAACATGTATAAAACAGGAAATTTTTCATTCTCGAAAATAGAGCCGAAAGACATCTTTGAATCTCCCAATTTGTAGCACCTTTGAGAAAAGTGAAAGAGGTTAATGTTATTTGATATGTGCTTGACAATAACTCTCTCTCAAACTTAGAATTATTCTCTCGTTTGACCGTAAACTCGCCCTTGAAGTTGACTCAAAAAGTCAAAAAAGCAGAGAAATCCTCAAATTTGCTATGAAATTGTTAGGTAGTTTCGTAGCGAAATTGTGAAAAACTAGACAAGTGGCTCTTTTTTTTATTTGATGACTATGCAAGTGAACTCAAGGTGGATTATTGTGGATATGACCCTAATGACAAGGATTAATGAAGTGTCTCCCGACCTATAATAAACATGATTAAGTGAATTTCTCATCAAATGAATGATCGAACCTAATGAGACAAGGTGAAGCTTATGATGACCCTATCAATTTTTTTTTGGTGCTGAGAGTGATAACAGAGTGGAACCACTGAATATTTCTCAGCTCTTTTTCTTCAAGAAATATATTCCAAGTTTTGTGAGAGAAGTCATGCACAAAAATAGCATAATACAAATATCCTCCCAAGGATGTTACGGGCAACATACCTGATAAATCAAAATGAATCAATTGAAGTATGTCGGTAGTCTTGCTATCACTTGAGGGGAATGGTCCCCTTGGTTGTTTCCCTTCGGCACAACCTTGACAAACACCTTCATGATCAAATTTGAAATCGAGCATACTTGTGACCATCTCTCTAGCTTCAGGAAGAGCTTTATAATGAAGGTGAGAAAATCTTTGGTGCCATAATTCAGATTGAAGAGTAGTGTTGAATGTCATGGCTCTCAACGAACTTCCTCCAACCTGATAAAGAGTATCAACTCTGAAACCAAGAGTGAATGCTTCTTTGAAATTCCTCTTCCAAACACTTACCTTTCCATCAATGAATGCCACCTTGAATCCTTTGTCTTCCATTGCCGAAATAGGCACTAAATTCTTCCTCAAGTCAAGTACATATAATACATCTTGTAGATGAAGGATTTGACCTTGATTTAAGTGAAGAGTAAATGTACCTGTCCCTTTCACGGGATAGGTGGAATTGTCTCCAAGTATGATCTCCAAATTGGTTTCCTTTTCAATCAAATGTGAGAGGGCCTCTTTATATCCAGTGAAGTGCCTTGAGGCACCACTATCAATCAACCAATTACCCAAGGTGTTGGGAGGAGAGGCAACAGAGGGGGCAGATATAAGAAGAAATTCTTTTTGCTTGTTATCTACAACATTAGACTCATCATACCTTGAGTTTCTTGATCTCTTTGAAGGTTGACCATTTCCATATCGTGTAGCGGGAGCCTTTCTCTTTCCTTTGTTGTTAAACCTGTTATTCCTTTGATTTCCATTTACCTTGAAATTGTTGTTGTTGTAATCATCATCTCGTGGTGTATCCCTTTTATTAGGACACTCTCTACCATAGTGGCCAAACCTGTTACAATTGAAACATCTACCCTTTCTTCCTTCTTTGAATCTCGATCTTCCCTGACCTTTATTTCTTGGATCAGCCTTGTTCTTTCTTTTAGCATGAGCAAAGAATGTAGTAGGATCATTCCTATTTGAAGGCATGTCTCTCTCCATCATCCTTGTCTCCTATTGAGTGCATCTAGTCAACAACTCATCAAAATCTGGAATCTTGTCATTGTTGAGGATAGTGGTATTGAATACATACCATGCTCGGGGAAGACCTCCAAGGGCAATAAGAGTGAGCTCCCGGTTGTAATAACCTCTCCAATAGATAGAAGATCATTTTTGATTTTGGTAATCCTCATGAAATAGGATTGGATGGATTCTTCTCTATCCATCTTGATGTCCTTCAACCTGTTCTTGAGAAAGAGAATTTGATTTGCGTTGCTAGCCCTGAACATGCTAATTAACTTGTCATGCATCTCCTTAGATGTGCCCAACTCGAATATGTAAGCAACCAAATGCTTTTGAATTGAATCCCTGATGATCTTTTTAGCCTTGTTTTCACCTTTCTTGTACTTTGTCTTAGCGAGAACTCGTGCATTTGAAGGAGGCTCGACAATCTTTCCCTGCACATAGTCCATAGCATTATTCTCCTCCAAAGTCAAGTCCAAGGACATCTTCTATGCATGATAATCAGACTTATCATTGAGCTTGTCATCAGATTTGAAGTTAGATGTGGAAGCCATTGACCCTTGTCCTTGTCCAACAAATCTCAGTGATTGCTCTTCTCACTCTTGCTTGGGCTTTGTCTTCACCTAGGCTCTGAGACCATGTTAATTTTAGATAACAATGCTATGTTCTATGCTTTAGAGCAATTTACTTCAATCTTTTCTTATTAGCCCAATATCAATTTCCAGATTAGCAATCACGTTAACATTGATAGTAAATGCTGAGAGAACATAAACAATAAGCAGAAGACAAGCCAAGACAAGAGGACAATATTTGGCGGATGCTAGGAAAAAACCCCAATGCGGGCAAAACCCTTCGATAAAATCTTCTTATTATTCTTCAAAAGTTCAACACAGAGAGAGAGTACAATATACAAAATACACTTGCCCAATAGTCTAGTCAAACAACAGTCAACTGGATGCCCTAACCAGAAAGTCAACACTGGATAAACTAGGAAGAAAACACCTCCAAATCAGCTCGGTCAAACCCAATCAATGCGGCCTCCAACAACAGTGCAAATCAATCCAAAACAAATCCGAAAATCTCAGTCAAACTCGGTCAATAAAAAGTCAATGCTGCGGCTAAAGATGTTGTGTTCAATGTTGGCCAACGTGCCCATAATTTCTCGATTTCTGTGCCAGAGGATGCGGCCTAGGAGATCGAAGTTTTTGCTTGAAAAACATAGCAAATGGAGTGGAGTTGACCCTTGGTCAACGCTGGTCAACACTCTGCAATTCTGCCCTAAAACAAATCCAAAAATTTCAAATTTTCCCAATCACTTTGCAACACGTGTAAAGAAGAGAGAGATGCTCCATGTGTTGTACGAGCCAATAATGAGAGGAGAGAGATATATGTGATGAGATGATGATGTCCAAAATGAGGAATAGGTCTCTCATATTTATATCCTTCGTTGAGAGTGGAGACACATCCATTGCGGCTTATGAGCCTACATTATAATTTTGGTCGACCTTGACAATTTGCACATGTGTGTGAGAATAAATTCAAAATCCAAACAAGATGATCTTTAGATCAATCTTGCACCTCTCGAAAGGAGGAATCCAACAAAAATATCATCTCCATCATATGAGCTGTCCAAGGTGGAGTTTGGCCCTAGTTGCCAATTTTAACAGGAACCAAATGACCCAATTTTACCTTGGGTGTTATCATTTTTGCTATCGTTAATGTATTCCACAGTTAGGAAAATATGAGATTGGGGGATTGGTTTTGATCCACCACAATGCTCCTCTTGTACAAATACTTAGGCAAAGAATAAAGTTGAGGATTTTTTCATTCATTCTGTAATAGACTTGGGAAATGGTAGCTGATTAGGAGGCTTATTGTGGCAGCAAGCCTATATTTGCCTTCTTGTAAATAGAGTTGGTTTTCCTTCAATGAATTCTAGTTGATTCTTGATTTTTGGTGCATTATTTCGGCTTGATCTGACTATTTTGGCAGTGTTAGTAAGGTCAGGAAGTGCCATTCAATCTTGGGTAATGTTATGCTTCTTTATTTTGTTAGATTAGTTTAAGATTTAATGCTTTTACCTTGTTTTATGTCTTTAATGCCTTTATTTTAATTTTTGATGCCTTGCCCTTATTTTAGCATTTGATTTCAAGAGACTAACCACCAAAACTAGAATCCTTTGTTCTTCAAATCCAACCTGCTATTGAGTGCATGAACACTGTCTTGTGAGAGTGAAAGATTGCATTTCAAGGGTGTGCCAGGGGATTTAAGACAAGGATTGGCAAACGGTCTTTAGTTTTTGTTACCGTTCAATCTAGCAAGGGTCCTAGGAGGGGTTCCAAAGGGACAACTACTAGACCAAGTGACAACAATGGGACAAGGACCCACTGTCACCTCAGTCAATGTCCCCGTCTCTTTATGACTTTCACCGATGAGAGGAGTCCTGATATGAAGGAAATCACAAGAAGGGATAAGTCAATGATAGCGTATGTAGTGATTCCTAAGGCCCATTCATAGGAGAGGCTCTGGTAAGGTTTTGCTTGCTTTAGAAGCAAGGTAAAGGGTTCTCCTAGAAAGGTTAATTTGTGAAAGTCAGGACATAAGTAAAGATTGATCAATATGATGGCTATGCCTAGATCAAGGCTTCCCAAGGAGAAGGGAATGATCCCTATTGTAGCTTTGTGAGATATTTTGTCAAATAAAGAATGGGACCACAAAGAGACCAAGGATACCCGTACAAGACCTAGGGTTTAGGGTTATCCTTAACCAAATGCCAAGGTCAAGTAAGGGGAAAAGGAGGGATCAATAATAGATGAACTTCCTTTGAGTTTTCAAGCACAATATACCCCTTCAAATGACGCTAACCTAAGGAGACCTAGATCAAAACAATATTGGGACTAGGGCTTGATGTTTCTCTAAAACCAACTGTAGGATTATCTTCAAACATGGAGGGCTCGAAGAGGAGACACCAATGAATTCTCCACCAACTCACACCTCAAAGGGATGGCTCTAAATAAAATCGATTGATTCCCTAGCTAGGCCGTCTACGGTTAGGGCAGAAAGTTGTGGAAAGAAAAAGAGGAATTTAGGGTGGTCATCGAGGAGTGAGACCAATGCCTAGCCAATTGTGGAGAATGGAGTCAAAGTGAATTTGATTTTAGGATTTTCGCTCTACCAAGGAGTCCTTTTGCAACTTCACTAAACCTAGAGAGGTAACAACTAGGTCACAAGAGGAATTTATACTACGTTTCACAAATTGATGGAGTTTCAAGGTGAAAGGTATACCACCCACCCTTAGGGATAATTCGATCTTCTTGCCAAGACGAGTAACATATGCAATGAGCCAAGATTACAAGTGTTTCATGAATTTTGCATTAATAATTAGGGCATAAGCATGATCTGAGCATAACATTCCATACATTAGACATAAAACATCAAAAATTTCGCATAAAAGAGTACTTACATGACAAAAATATTATATCCATCCATCACATTTGCAACAATGAAGCTCCAAGATAAGATAATAATTATCTAAACATCAAAATGCATCAATAAAACTCCAATTCGTCCATCAATTCTTTTCACAAGAGAAATCCCAATCCAAATGATGATGAATGAGAGAGGATGCCTCTCTTATATATATACAATCCTCGAAGGGGTTCGAATAGCCTAGTGATGCCCCTATAATAAAACAATGTACAAAATAACAATACTTTTGCTGACAAGCCCACCAAATAGCTCCATGATATGAATAATTAGCCTCTCAAGAGGGCCGAAATGATAGAAAAGTAACTAGAAGGGTTATTGGAAGGCCAAATGAAGCCCCTCACCTTCCAATACAACAATTCATTAGTGCAATTGAGCAAATGAGCTTGCAAATCATGGAACCAAGTGGGCACTTCATAGTGGCATGCCCTTTCATAACGGGCTTTAAAATGCACAGGTATCTCCAGGCTCAAGAAGGAAGTTATCAAGGACCCTATTAGGTGGTTTCACCCTCTAAGGGGGTGATAAGTCCATGGTACATCCATTAGATGGCAGGTGTCATGTGAAATAATGATGGAACGAAGTGGGGTGACAAGGAAAGATCCAAGCCACATGTCTTGGTATAAGGGTAGCTATAATGAGGGAAGCCCACACTTGGGTGTATAGATGTAGGAGGGAGCAATTGTGGTACATGAGTTACCCCGACCTTTGTTTTTCCACCCTTCTTCATATGCCTTTTGCCTTTATTTTTTATTTTTTATAATGATCTTTTGCCCCATCGTCTTGAATTGACAACATCTTTGTTGATCGAAGCTGCTCCACATGGATTGACTCTCATAATTTTCCATTGCCCATTTAGGTGTTGAGGTAGATTTTCCTCTTTCCATTTCACCCATAGCTCACCGTTGGTGTTGTCCCACTTGAATATGTCAGCTAATGTTTTAAGATTACAAGTCTCCATTCAATGTTTTAGATCTGTTAGCTTCAACAATTGATTTAGTGGGGATTCTCCAAATTTTTGTCCTCCAAAAATCTAATTTGAAGTCCAATTTCAGTAACCCATGACAAATTTTCTTGGATGATGTGTGTGGATGCTTTACATAGCTCCCATATTGAAGATTCCGATTGATCCATTAGAGGGAGGTCTAGACATTTGTGATGGCTAGCCTGCATATATTTGTTTGTGAGGATCGTTTTCCACTAGTTATTTTGTCTTGACATTAGACGCCAAAGAGTGTTTGGACCTATTTATAAATTCATGAATTGGAGGTCGTTAATTGCTAAACCTTTATTGGCCAAAGGAGAGGTGACCATAGTCTAGTTTACCAAGTGAATTTTTTGAATTTGACTTTCTCCCTTGCCATAAGAACTTCTGAATTAGAGTTCCAATTTGATGCATGTCTCCAACTGGATCCATCATTGCTGGACATTGAAAAATGGGCAATGAGGAATGGACAACCTTAATCAACACCGCTTGCCTTGTTAGGTTTAGCTGTTGTGTGCCCAACTGTTGCATTCTCTTCATGGTCTTTTGAACTCTTACTTGCTAATCGGTTGCTTTGGGGTTGCTGAGCGTTATGGGTGTTGAGGTATTTGAAAGAGGTCTAGTTTTGAGCACTAGTATATTCCTATGTGCTGGTTATTAAGTTGACAAGGTGCGGGGATAAATTCCATCCATAAATACTGCTCTTCTATTTATTTAAACTGCCTCTAGATGCGTTGACAAATATCTCTATTACCACCTTGAATCGCTCTGCAATCACAACAAATTCCCCTCCTAGCAATAAAGTATCATTTGCAAATTGCAGATGATTTAATTTGTTGGCTCCTTTAATGATTGAGATCCCTTGGAGTGAGCCTGATTGTCTTTCACATTCCAGCATTCTGCTGAATGACTTAGTCATGATTAAAGGGGATAGGGAACATCCTTGCTTTAATCGGAAATCATCTCTTCCTTTGGAAAAAGGAAATTGGTCTGCCATTTACTAGAGGGGTTATATAAGGCCCTCCAACACGCTTTTATCTAGTTTATGAAATTATTGGAGAAACGAAATTTTCTTATGACAACAGAAAGGAAAGAGAGATGTACCCTATCAAAAGCATCAGGCATGTCCATTTAATGATAATTCCTTTCTCTTTTCTGCTTCAGTCCATTTTAATGATCATTCCTTTCTCTTTTCTGCTTCAGTCGAAATGAATCACCTCTTGGACTTGATGATGTTGTCAACTATTTGGCTTTGGAATACATCCGCCATGGTTTTTGGAAATTGTTCTCAGCAGGACCTCCTTGAGTTTGTTGCGATTTTGTTAAGATTTTGGAGGATATGTTACATAGGGAATTTGGTTGAAATTTGGAGAAAGAGGAGGGATTGGATTCCTTATCAGTATAAGGGGGGATTAGTGTTCCCACCCATTTTTTTCTTTTTCCTTTTCCACTGTAGCATTTTGTGCAAATATTTTTTATTAATTATATACCAGCATGAATGGTAAGAGGATATGGTAAATCCTTCAGGTTCTGGGGCCTTGTTAGGATCCAGTCCCTAAATACTTCCTCATTGGTTTCCTTTTCAATCACTACATTCTCTGAATGTGTCATCAGGGAGAGAATTTCCTCAGGCATTGCATTGTTGGCTGCTGGTATTTCTTCTTCTTCCTTGATGTAAATCTCTTTAAAATGTTGATAGGCTTCTCTCTTTATCTCCTCAAAACCTTTGGTTTTCTCACCATTCTTCTTATGTATTTTACATTCATTGTTCCCTGGCCTGTGCCTGTTTATGGAAGAAACTGCCGCTTTTGTCTCATGCCTTGAGCCATAAGTTTTGAGAAATCTCTACTTTCTTCCTCTTTCCGAAAGGCTTGGTGTAGTTTCGCATGCATTGCTTTTTTCTTCCGTGTGAACCTGTTGCAAAACTTTTGTGCATTACATTGTATTTTGGGTGATATGCTAACTATTGCTGGAGCTCTTTCTTTCTGCTGCTGGTTCCTCGTAATCTGTTTTTTCCCATTCTTTTGACATTGTCTTAGTTGCTTTGAGTTTGGTTTCCCAAATAGAACCTGGGGACCCTTCGATTTTTTGATTCCAGAGCTTGACTATTATTTCTCTTTCTTTCACATTGTGTAGCCACAAGGGGTTAAACTTAAATGGAAGTGGCCCAACGTCTCATTTTCGCCAAATCAGTAAGGATGTTGGTTTGTGATCAGATACTGCTGAGGGTATAATGTTAGACGATATATCCAAGTCTTCTTCTAGAAATCTGCTTTGAAGTAACAATATGTCTAAACTGGCAACAATGTGGCCTGGTCTATTTCTCCTGTTGGTCCATGTGAATTTGCCCCTTTTTTGGTTTGACATCAATAAGGTCCCAGTCTATTATCATGTCTTCTACTTTTCTCAAAATTGATCTCAAACCATACTCTGTCTGTGCTTTTCTTCTTGGGCTTGTACCGTATTGGAGTCTCTAGCCAGAATACATACTTCTACATCTATTGTCTCTATTTCTTCAAGGGTGACCCTTATTGACTCTTTAATGCACAGCAGCGTATGTGTTAAAGATCTTGAAGTGCTTACCAGTTGCTCTATTTGCGAGATCTGTGTAAGTGCTGTTGAGAAATATAGCTCAGACAGGAATTTCCACACAGGTTTAGTGTGAACGTGTGAGTAGTATTTTGAAATATTTCAAAAAGTAATTCTATTTTATTTTGTAATTCACTTTAGTAAAAATATGTGAGTCTTATATCTAGTTGTTGAGTTTAAAAAGTTTATTTCTTGCATGCATGACTTAGACTAGGAGTAATTTCAAAAATAGATTGGGGTTTGGGCCTCAGCTAAAAGCATAAAAATAGGTCAAGATAGAGAGTTTACACATGGTCAGACGAGGTTGAGCGACCAAGAGAGAGAGAGAGAGAGAGAGAGAGAGAGAGAGCAAGGAATCAGGAAAGAGGCGTTTCTGGGCAGCAGGCAGAGGCCATACAACTATATGGAACAAATTTGTACAGTCATATGGACAGATCCGTACAATCGTATGGAATGCCATACATCTGTACAGACAAAGCTATACAGCTGTACTTTCTCATCAGGCTGTACAAGTTCAGTTTAAGGTGATCTATTGAGTCTTGACTCTGCAGCTGCTGATTTTAGCAGATTGTGGAGGTTTCCTTGCAAGCTTTTTGAAGGATTGGAAAGCTAGATTTGAACGTGAAATTACTTGTATATGTGTGAAACTGTTTTTATGCCTTCAATATTCAATTTCTAGCTATTGTATGATTGATGATATGATCTGAAATTTAATTTTCATTAGTTAAATTCAGGAAGTTTTTTGTTTAATTTGTCATCATAAGGATATTAGTCAGCTAGGCTTGGAATTTTAACAGATCCAGTTCTAGGAATAAGGTATTTGGGGCACCTCAAATTCTGCTTTATTCCATTAAGTACAAATCCTGGCCGAAGCTCCTCTTGAGCTGATTGTCGTTTCTTCATTGTCTCTTCCTAGCTTCCATACTCTTTGTGCACATGAAGTAAAGGCCACTTCTAATGATCAGGTCTTGATCTTCTTTAAGCTCAAAGAGACAAGTGTAAAATCCCCGCCCATAGAAATAATAAGAGAGTTTACCTTTTATCAGTGCCACCCAATCTTTTGCATCCAGATGTCCATAGATTTTGGACAGGGCCAAAGAACTGTAAATTGCCCAATCAATCCTATGTCCACTAGCACAAGAAATTTGTGCCACAGAGCTACCATTGGTAGGTTTACTTCTGGGATCAAATTCATTCGTTTAAAAACTTGGAGTGCTGAGGCTTGAGAGCTAGCTTTCCCAGGGAGCAGATCAAAACTTGTAAAGTCACTACATCAGCAGCAGGAGAGGAAGGTCCCCCTGCTGATCTGGTTCTGGAAGGGCCATTGAAGGGGAACGTGCATGTAAGGCAGCTAGGGTAAGCAGGGGCACACAACTTCTTGCAACAGAGTACTTTATTAATGATGGACATGCTTATACTGTATTACAGACACTTTTTTGTGTCATTTTTAAGTCTTGTAGACATTGCCAAACTTTTTGCGGATGCTGAAACAAATCCCAGTAGATATCTTAACACTTCCATTAGATATTTTTGAGTCATTGGATGCAGAGCTATGAATAGTTATTGTTGCTTTGTTTGGTATAGTGCTTGTATACATTGACATTTTCCAATATAATTAATGAGTCACCTCCATTTTGGATTCCATATTGTCAAATGATGTGGAAATATCCAATTTTCTGATTGTTTATGTATTGATGGTGACCTTGAAAATCATTTGTCCTTTGATCATTCAAAAAATGTTTATACAGTAGCGTGGCTCCAACAAGCCTTAGATATATTCTTTGGTATTCTCAATACAACTTTAATTTTAAAATCATAAGGCAACCTTGCAGATTTTGTTAAAATGGTGGCATAACTGCATTTTCCTGTCTTGACTACACTTTTCCTATTTTAGATCGTAGTATGGGCTGTAAAATCCTTGAGAAATTTTTGACTCTTCACTTAAAATGCAAGTTGTTCATGTCCTTCTTTGCAACTGGGATGATCCTTTGAATTCTGATAATTGCATTCATGGTTATTTTATCAGCTATACTTTCCTGAATGATGGAATTTTGGGGCTTCTCTGCTAGATTAGGTGATTTCTCTTACTTTGATAACTACTTGTGATGTATTTTTACTTTACTTGATTAACTTCATCTTTCCTTTATTATTATTACGTTCTCTATCATCAAACAACTACCAAATCATAAAGAACAGTGAGAAAATAGGACACAAGATGTAGGCGATTAGCCAGGGCCAAAACCTCTCCAACTGAGGGGAAAACCCATCAGAATACTTCTCTTCTTATAGAACTTCAATTGATGAATTCCAAGACCTATGACCCTTGACTTCATTTTCTATGAGGATCAAATCTATCCTCTTCTTCCATGCAAGAAAATTTTGACGATCCAACCAATTTGTTGCTTTCCTTACAAAATGAAGTCATCTTGATAGATAAATATAGATATAAAGATACTTACATAAGTGAAGATGCTCCTAGATGATGAAATCTTCAACTTAATTCCTTCTTGATTTTGATGATGATGTAGATAATAGAAGATGTCTTCTTGGTGAAGACGTCTTCCTTCAAAAGTGATCCTTGGCTCATAGGGAGATCACATTGATTCCTTGATGATGACAAAGGTTTTTCTACTTTTTTTCCTTCAAGTCAACGCTAGTCAAACTTGTTTCACACTCTCAAATTTTCGGCCCTCCTTCAAAATTTCGGCTTGCTATAGCAGGTCTGCAATTTCAACCTTTTTCTACAGAAACCCTAGATCACACATGAGGCTGGAATATGGATAGATTTGCCTCCTTTTGACTTCGCTTGACCTTGAATTCTTCTCTTGACAATTCGGCTTGCTAAATAGTCCTTTATTGGCCCAAATTTTGGTTCCTTTGAGTGACTGCAATTTTTGGCTTTCACTGTTGCAAATGATGCCCTAGCCTTCACACGTGTAGAGGAGAACAGATCATAAAATGCCTTGTTCTTCTTTATTTTTCCTTCGCAGGGTATTAGGTTCCTTTCCCTTCCTCGATTGAACTCTTCTTGATGATTGATACTCTTGATGTTTCCAAGATGATTTTTTCATACTTCAGCCCTTGAGTATCCTTCTTTGTGCTTCCCTTCCATGATGTAGTCACCTTAGCTCTGATACCATGTCAAGAAATCTAGGGAAACTAGATTAGGTGATTTCTCTTACTTTGATAACTGCTTGTGATATATTTTTACTTTACTTGATTAATTTCTTCTTTCCTTTATTATTATTAGTTTTCTCTATCATCAAACAACTACCAAATCATAAAGAATAGTGAGACAATAGGACACAAGATGTAGGCGATCAACTTGGGCCAAAATCTCTCCAACTGAGAGGAAAATCCATCAGAATTCTTCTCTTCTTATTGAACTTCAATTGACAAATTCCAAGACCTATGACCCTTGACCAAGACCCTCCAAGACCAAGTCAACTTTTTTCTTCTTGAACGGCTTCCAACAACAAACTCCGACCTTCCAACAATTTCTCCAACAACATTGACCCCAACAACAATTTCTGCAACTTCGACCTTGATACAGCTTTGACCTAGCAGCTTCACAACAACTTGACAAGTTCGACCTTGCAGCTTGACAAGTTCGACCTTGTAGCTTTACAACTTCGATCTTTGCAGCTTCACAACTTCGATGCAACTTCATAGCTTCAATGCAGCTTCATAACTTCGATGCAGCTTCATAGCTTCAATGAAGCTTCATAACTTCAATGCAACTTTAGAATTTCGTTTTGCCCAGTAACTGTAATAACCCCAACAAGAGAGAGAGAGAGAGAGAGAGAGAGAGAGAGAGGCCCAAAACTTCGAACTTGTTGTTCTTCTCTTTCTTCGTCCTTTTCCAATTTCTATCTTGAGGAGATCAAACTTGCTTGAGTGAGTGTCCAAATGAGGTCGAGTTCCTTCTTATTTATAGGCTTGTGAGGGGTACGAATTGCTATCTTGAGGTCGACTTGTCCCTTTATGTAGGCCGAATTGATATTTGTGCCACGACGAGGTCTTGAAGGGTCTTTTGACTTTATTTTGACTCAAATAATTTTTTTTTTTACAATATGTAACATGCCCAAATGAGTCTTCAATACATGACGATGACTCAATTGACTTTATGACAAACCTAGAAACACTCAATGGGTGCTTGACCTAAAAATAAATTTCCCTTGAGCATGAACCCATGCCTCAAGAACGACAACAATAAATTTATTTTTCTCTTTTAATTAAATACATAAAATCATGATTACATATGTCATTATGAAGACCGAACCTAGTTACATATTTCAACATTCTATCATGCTCTTGTATTTACCAGGACATTCAATTCATTTCTTGATCCTTCAATTTTGCCTTCTAATTCATTATTCTTGAATTCTTTCACTTATTTGTTTTTTGGAGGCTTCCCTACTTCCAAGCTAGAAAGGTCCTCGTCTGTAGCTAGTTTCGAGATAAAAAATCTGTGATGGCTCAGGCCAACATCTACTACTCCCTTTCTAGGTTGTTCTTTGTATTGGTCAATCAACAAGGATCTTTTCATTTTCCTAGAGGGCTTGGAGGCCAGTTGGAATGCATTCCCTAATCCCTTAGTTGGGGGAGGAGCCTTGTTTGGACAATTTTAAGTGCCAAAGGCTGTTGTAAGGACTCAACATGGGGTGTTGTTGGCATTGGCGCGATGACTAGCACATTAGCAAAACATAACTAAGGGTGCATGACCAGTCTACCTGATTTGACAGTCTTGGTGACCAACTTGTGGGTGCTAACAACAAAATAGTTAGGACAATGTAATAGCACATAGGCTTAGGAGGAACAAGGATGTCTTGCCTAACAAGGGCAGATAAATGACAAGGTGCTGCATGGCAGGATTCTATGGAGAATGATGTGACTTGGCATTTTGTCGTGTGTGTTATCCATGGCATGGTCATTCATGTTGATAAATGCATTAAAGGTGTATAAACACTCTATGAACCAAGGACATGATCTTCATGGAGTTGTTGAAAAATATGGTAGCCATGGTCTCGGTATTTTCGTTTTGAAAATAAATGAAAATTTAAATTTTTAAGTTTTCCTCCAAAAGTTATTTGGTTGGCTAGGCCCCTAAGAGGCACCCATTCAACCCCACTTGAAGGCTATATAAAGGAGATCATTTCTCCTCATTTGGGCACATCAATTTGGTCTCATTCATCTCTGATCCAACAAAATTACAAGGGGGCCGAAATTTCAGTAGGAGGATGAAATTTCAGGGATTTGGTTTTTTACATGACACTTGATCATGCCTTTGGTTATTGGTTTGGTTATTCTTCTACCATGGTTATTTGTGATGTATTGATGAATTTGGAAACACTCTCTCTCTCTCATAGGGAAGAACTTTTATGGGTTTTCCCCTGGCTGTGATCCTAATCTCGGTGTCTCTTGTCTCTTGATTATTGTTTACTGCTCTTGTTGAAGATTTATTGGTTGAATTTTTTCATGTATAGCTACTTGTTGATTAAAGGATAAAGAAGGAACTGTTTTTATCAATACTAAATAGTAGTTATCAATTGTGAAAATCTACTCTAGTCATTGCAACACTAGAATTTCAGTAGGATAGTCATGTGTTGGACTTGGCCTATGTGGATGTCAACATGATTTCATGTGGGGAAGTTGGTTCTTCAAGTATGCTTGGATTGGGTGAGGCAATAGAAGGTTTCCCATGGTTGGGTGGCAATGGTGTAGCATCACCTACTACGAGATGAGCACTTTGACATTCCGCATGGTTGAAGGTGCTTGGCTTGGGTTTTGTTAGGACATGTAGTTTATGCATAGTCTAGGTGATACGAGCAATTGATGGTGATGCCTAACTAGAAAGGTCATGTCGGGGTTGCTTGTGACACTTTAGAGGTGTGAGGCACTCAAGTGAAATGAAAAGTCTAGCTTCGTGACATCTGTACTTATGGCAACCATTTGATTTCTAGGGGATTTGTGCATAATGCAATTTTAAGAGATGAGTCCAATTATCTAATTGCAGTTATGTTGCATTCGAGAGGTTAGCTTCCAAATCAACTTCCATGTAGATTTAGGCTTAGGAGAATATACCAAATTTTGGATAAGATCTGTGTAAAAAATTTCCAATCTTGTTTTAGATTGCCTCTAAAGTTTTTTCATCCGATAGGTTTAGAGGAAGATGAGGTAGTTGAACCTAGACTGTAATGACAAAGGGCATTTCCTTGGTTAGGTTGAAATCAAGTGTCCATTTGTTCAGGTATAAACCATTAGACCCTAGGAATGAAGGGCCACCTTTAAAAATAACATGTGTCCTCTTTATACTGAAAATGAAATGCAAGGAAACCCTTATTGCAGAAGTTAAATTGCAATCCTTTTTTCATCTTATGATCCAGTGCTTTTGGATGTAGGATTCAATGTTTTGTGGTTTGGCCATGCACCATGAACTTGTCGAAGATAATCTAATCTTCACACTAAACAATTTTCTTCCTTGGACCACTGAATGGGATCTTCAACATATGGATTCCTTTAACCTACTTCATGATGTTGATTGCAAAAGTTAAATTGCAATCCTTTTTTCATCTTGTGGCCCAATGCTTTTGGATGTAGGATTCAATGTTTTATGGTTTGGCTATGCACGATGAACTTGTCGATGAGAATCTAATCTTCACACTAAACAACTTTCTTCCTTGGACCACTAAATGGGATCTTCAACTTATGGATTCCTTTAACCCACTTCATGATGTTGATTGTGGTTTTGGAAACTATGGCTCTTAATGCTAACAAAGTGTATGAACTTATGAAGGCATTAGACTCTAAGATGGTGGTAGAATCCATTATAACAATAGCCATTGTTAGGGTAGCTACTGAAGAAATGTCTATAAATATGAGTAGAGTGGTGTCTGTGGATGAATGTGAGTCCATGGTAACTAGGGTAAACTCTTTTGTAAGATTCCTTACACAACTTTGAATCCTTTTTTCATTCTTTGTAATTACCAATGCAAGAGTAGGGAATGTATCATTTAACACAGTGCATGAGGGCTATGTGTCTAGCTATGGTGATGCCTCATGGCTTGACCAACTTTGTGTTTTGGTCTCCCCTTGGGCTCTCACTTTGTAAGTTTGTTGAGATCAAATTTATCAACACTAGAATTGGCTGAGGGATAAATTGGGATTGCATCATAATTGATTGAAAAAGTAGATTGAAGAATTGATTGAACTAATTGAAAAATCGAGTGAAGAATGGGTCAACCAAAAATACATAAAATAAGCAATTTTTAATAAAAATGTATATTCAAGTACATCAATGTAAATTTAAACCATTAGATATCAAATATCAAAGTTTTCTTATGTATATAGCATGTAGGGGTGCATATAACAAAATGAAACTAAGTGTAATACATATGCGAAGCTAGAGGCTTGAAATGGCCTCTAGAGTCCAAGAAACATCATGCTACAATTGATGTGTGTGTACATATACATATTAAAAAATTATAGTGCTTTGCCTTTTCTATTTGAACATCCTTAATGCAGGCTAGCATTTGGTCTATAAATCTCATTTGAGATAGAAGAGCATGATGAGAAGTTTCCATGAAAGTAGAGTGTTATTTCACCGTATGGATCCCACCTCTCTTATTTCGTTTCTTTCATACAATATTTGTAAATTTTTTCTGCCGTCAAACTCATGACATCGGATTTGTTACCGATCAATTTAGTAGGGTTGCCAATTTCCTTGTAGCCCGCTATAATTGGCAGACACTGGATGAGGGTTCACTGAACCCAACACGTGACATTTGATTCCTAGCATAAAACTCATTGAATAAACACACAACTAAGTTCCTAAAAAATTCAACGTAAGCAAATAGCTCTCTCAATTATTGAAAATTGGCAGCTCAGGGAGAAATTCCCTCCTTGAGGAAGACTTTTTCACCCTAAGGAGACCCTACTAGCCATTGGAGACCCTACTCACTATCTTTACCTCTCTTTATCTCTGCGTCCCCTCTCTGGTTCGAAATTTTCCGGTAGAATGTTGTTGCTCTCTGGAATGTTGAACTGCCCATGGAAATCAATATCAAGTGTGTTTCTCCATCTACCCATCAAATTCTTCTTATAACCTCTAATTGGAACTCCAACGACCAAGATTAAATCTTAATCAATGGACGAGATCATTTCCCAGTTGATCCGTGTGAGTTTCTTGAGAAATCTCACCTTCCTCAATTAATTGTTGTTAATTAAACTTTTTCCCTAAGTTAGGCTTAGGAAAAATTTAATCACTGATTAATTAACTTAATTAAGACATTTCTAGGTGGATTTTCTTGAAAATTTTTCTTGGTTCTGGAGTCCTAGTGTTTCTTAGCCTCTGACAATTGTCGAGACTAGAACACCATCATATGCTACAAAACTAGCAAAATTCATACCCAATCGATTTGGATATCTAGGAATTTCCTTGACATCCAAAGTAGGGAAAATCTCATGCAAATCCCAAGGAGCCATTGCCTCGAGTTTTGCATAGTAAACAAATGAGGAGTCGCTAGGGTGAATTCAAAATTCCTTGAGAGATGCTTGCTTCATCCTACAAGCATTTAATTTGGAGTTTAATGAAGAACAAGGGCTTCACTCTTTCAATGGAGTCACGAGAAAGTGCTTTATGTTGTCGTCAGGGATAAAGTTAAATCTTCAAATAACAAAGAAGTAGATTTGCTTCATCCCTAGCAACAACGCCAAAAATGTTGTTGCAAAATCTAGAAGGCCTTGGAAAGGGGTACCCTGCAAAGCCATTACTAGGCCAAAAGACAACAATGGGGTAGTGGTGTACTGTCAACAAAGCCAAAACCCCTTTCTCTTTATGGAATTTCACCAATGGGAAGAGTTTTGGTTTGGGTCGCCTATGATGGATATTCTAAGTATAAAGGTATATGTTGACCAATATGCTTCTAAGGGAAAATCTTGACTTGAGCACAAGGTTTCAATCACCAAATGGAGGCAAATTGCTTTTCTAAGAGGCTGAATTTATGAGGCACAAGACCTAGGGATTGATTAATAGGTTGAGTGGTGGGATGGCCAAAAGTCAAGGCAAGGAGAAAGGGTTTCCAACAATGTGTTTTAGCAATGACAAGGCACATGAAACCCTAAAAAAGCCCCCAAGTTGAAGCTAAAACCTAGCTAGGCTTTAACCTAGACCAAGGAAATTTATGGATAAAATTCGAATGAATGCCTACCAAAGTTGGTGATTTTGTGGCAACCACCCTACCCTTGATATTTAGACTTTCCCACAACCAAAATTCCTCTTGCCTAGGAATTCACACAAAGCCCTAGCTTGGATGCTTGGCCTTAAAGGGGCCAAATTAGGGCAAGAAAGAGAGAGAAAATTTATGTATAAAAAGTTAAACTGATCACCTACAAGGAAGGTCAGTTGTTAAAATTGGAAACTAGGGCCAAATAACACTTTGGACAACTCATTTGATGGAGATGATTATTGCATTGAATTCCTCTTTTCGAGAGGATTAAAATTAACCTAAAGATCATCAAATTTGGATAAGGAAAAATATGTTTTTGAATTTATGTCCACACGTGCAAATTGTCAAGGTCAACCACATCATCATGTAGGCTCATGAAGCCTAATGGACATGTCTCTTGAGCCCCAACACGACTTGTATAAATATAAGAGACCTCACATCTTCTCTCTCATTTGATTGATTTGAGTAGCTTTGCTCACTTCTTCGAGAGATCACGTCCCAGTTAGAGGCAGATGTTACCAACCACTTCTTGGGTGATATCTTTAGGAGAAATTTTTTTCTCCATGATGGACCTCAGCCCCTTGCAGCCTTCAACTAGCTCGTTGTGCCATTGCTCTGCCACCTGAACCAACCATGTGGTCCCTCACCCACCTGTATTGATCGTATGTTTGAAGGTGGGCCTCCCGAATCTAAAGGTATGTCTTGTCATTTGGTAATTGAGTATTGGGTTTACTTATCATGGATACTTCTGGGCATGGATCGATGGGGGGATTTGGCGGAAAGAGTGGGCTTAACTTGTGCTCCCGTCCCCTTGATCTCTTTTGGATGTTTCCCTTGGATCTTAGTCTTGTGGGATCTCCTTTATTAACCATTTGGTTCTAGGGTGGTACTGCTTGGGAAACCCTGACTTTGGGTGCGTGGTCTTGCTCCTTTATCCGCCTATATTGCTCCCTTTCCACTCACCATACCCCCATTCATCATTTCTCCCACCTGGGTCTACATTGTCTCTCTGGTTCCACATCGGGTTAGCCTCTCTATCCCCTTGTCCCTACCTTGGGTTAGGCCTGGAATGATGCCCCAGAGGTCGAAGCAGCTAAAAGAAAATGAAAAAGCATAATTGGCCACATTTAACAGGAAATTGTACCACAAAATGCAAAATATGGTCGGGATAAAAAAATAATACCACGTGGGCAAAAGCCAATACCTGGGTTGTACCCCAATCCATAGTCATCACCTTGGTTCCATAGGCCCTAGATGAGCCTCCTTTATCATTCAGGAACCCATGGTTGTCCCAACCCCTGGAGGGCAATGAATTGCCCTACTTAAAAAGGGGTAATCACATGCTATATCTTACACAACATTCTCTTATCTTTGAGCTCCGAGCTTTTAATTGAAGAAAATTCATAAAAAGAAAAAGGCTTATAAATAAGGGTGGAAAAATCAAGGTCGGGGCACCTCATGTACCACGATTGCACCATCCTACACATTATATATCCAGGTGTGGGCTTCCCCTTATCTAGTTGCCCCTATGCCCCAATATGTGGCCCAGGATTGCCCCTCTCATTCCCTACTCCATTTCACTTATTTATCACTTGCCATTCCCATTAGAGAGATGTAACTTGGACATACTATCCCCTTTAAGGGCTGAAACCACCTAATAAGGTACTTAGTTAACCCCCTTTGGAGCTTGGAGACACTAGCACATGCCAAAGCCCACTACAGAAGGGCATGCCATTGTGAAATGCCCACTTTGTTATCCATGGTTTGTAAAATCTTTTACACGATTATTCTAATGACTAGTTGTATTGGAAGTAGTGTTTTAAAATTCGGCTGAGCCGATCGAGCCAACCCCCTGGCCGGGTCGACTCAATACAAAAATTGGGCCAAAGGCCAGTTTATTATTGAACTGGCCGAGTTGGTCACCGACTCGGCCGGTTCGGTAACAAACTGGTCGTCTCGATTGAGTCCGAGTTAAACCGACCGAGCCAGTCCAAGCCGCCTGCGAACCCAAAAAGCGAGTTTGTTTGGACCCCAAATCGGATTTCAATTGGGTTTTAGGGTTTTGGTATGCCCTCTAACCTATCCCAAGCCTATGAAAACTACCCAACCCCTCTCATTTCCTCACAACTATCTCATTGCATTTATGTAAGCATTTGTGAGGAATTTGTGAAGAGTTGTGGAGTTGGTTTTTGGAGCAGCATTGAAGAGTTTCTTGGGCAATCTTTGGAGCAGCAATGAGGAGCTTCTTGGGCAGTCATTGGAGCAACATTGAGGAGGTTAGAGCCTAGAGGTATTTTTTTTACACTTGTAAAATCTGCCTTTGCTTGTTTTTTTTTGCAAATCTGGAAATTGAAAACAAAATTTTTTGTGAAAGAAATGAACATTGAAGAGTTGTTTTTTTTGTTTTCATTTTCATATTTAAACCTTTCATTTCCAAATCCAAATATCAATTCAAAATGGCTCCTAGAATGAAAGCCTCTGCTTAGGCATATGCTAAGATGATTGATAATCAAATGCATTGCAAATTCCGTCACAGAAGGAGGTGGAGGGGGCATTCATAGGCTGAACAACACTTGGCTGGTGTTAGAGGCCAAATTACTCCATGTGAAGCACCAATAGAACAAATTGGGGAAATTGGAAGGAGTTGCTAGATAAATTTTAGAAGTTTGATGAAGAAAAAGCTAGGCAAAAAGAAATAGAGGCTGAAATTGGGAGGAAGAGGAATATAAAACACATGATGGCTTCCAACCTTAATTTTGATTATGAGGGCTCTTCATCTATCCCTTGCACTGATGCATCAAATCCCTTTCGCTATATTCCTCCCTCTTTTCAGTCTATTCAAGAAAAGGGTAAGGGTACAATGAAAAATAAGGCTAATATCAAAAGTTATTTCATACCCTCCTCTCCCTTTGATAGTGCACATGGACCTCAAGCTAATAGAGGTCAAATGCAACCCACTTTAGATCAGCATTGGAAGAAAGAATTGAGAGAAACTGCTTGTGATTACATAGCTAGATGGTTGTATGATGCTGATATCCCCTTCAATGCTTCTTGTTCACCATATTATGAACCTATGTTTTATGCCATATTTGCTACTGGAAAGGCCTTCAAAGGCCCTACTATGCAAGAGTTAAGGGGATTTCTTTTGCAAAAAGAGATTTTGTCCATTGATGAATATTTGGGAGATTTCAAAAACTCATGGGAAAAAACATGATGTACCATCATGTCAAATGGATGGACTGATCAGAGGAACTGTACCATCATAAACTTTCTTATCTTTTGCCCGCAGGGAACCATGTTTCTAAGATCAATTGATGCATCTGATAGGGTGAAAGATGCACACTTGTTGTTTAAGCTTTTGGATGAGGTTGTTGAAGAAGTGGGGGTGGCTAATGTTGTTCAAATCATCACAGATAATGCTTCTAACTATGTTCTTGCTGGTAAACTGTTAGAGGAAAAACACAAAACCATTGTTTGGACCCCATATGCTGAACATTGCATAGACCTCATACTTGAGGATATTGGTAAAATAGATTGGATTAAGAACACTGTAGAGCATGCCAAAAACATAAAAAAATATATTTACAATCACTCATGGATTTTGAACCTGATGAGGAAACACAGGGGGCAAGGATATTATTAGGTCTGCCATCACTAGATTTGCAACTCAATTTTTGACATTGCAATCTATGTTTTCCCAACATAGAAACTTGCAAAGGGTGTTTTCTAGTGATGAATGGAATGAATGTCAATGGTCTCACAAACAGGATGGTAAAGATGTGAAAAACAAAGTTAATGTAGAAATATTTTGAAAAAATGTATTAGAGATTGTGAAGGTTGTTGAGCCACTAGTTAAGGTGTTGCGGTTGGTGGATGGGGAAAGATTGGCTATGGGCTTCATTTGTGAGGCTATGGATCAAGTAAAGGAGCAAATAAAGGCATCATACAAGGAAATAGTGGCTAAGTATGGGCCCATTTGGGAAATCATTGATCAAAGATGGAACAATCAACTCCATCGCCTTATACATGCAGCTGGGTATTTTATGAACCCAAGGTATCATTATAAAGCTTTGGAGGCAGAAGCTTTGACTAGGTAGGTTAGAGATGGATTGGTTGACTACATTGATCGCATGATCCCCAAGGAGAGTGACCAACTGGAGATACATCGACATATCACTTGTTTCAGCAGAGCCACAAGTACCTTTGGCAAGAACCTAGCAAGGATTGCAAGGGAAGCAGATGAGCCAGGGAAACAAAGAAATTCAATTTTCACATTCATATTTTGTTAAATTGTTTATAATTTGAAAGTTGGATATAATTTTTTGAGCTAACTCATTACACAACTATGTTTTTTGCAACACAATGGTGGGAGGCATTTGGCAGCCATTGTCCTCAATTGCAGAAGTTTGCAATCATGCATTTTGAGTCAAACTTGCAGTGCTTCTGGGTGTGAGTGAAATTGGTCTGTCTTTGAGAGGATTCACACGAAAAAGAGAAACCGTTTGGAGCAAAAACAGTTAAATGATCTAGTCTATGTCCAATACAACCTCCGACTAAGACACAACCAATTGCTGAACAAAAGACCTGATACAAATCCCATTGTGTTGGATGATATTGATTCAACATCAGATTGAGTAGTGGAGAGTCATCCAACAGAGTTTGAATCTGATGAGAATATTGATGTTGACTTGGATTTACAACTAGAGGCTCAACTAAATGCAAATCCACTAGTACCAGGCCCAACCCCTAGTCCTTTAGTTGCAGCTGTAGACACTTCCTCTAGTCAGCCATGACGCAAGCGCATAGCTTATCTATCTGAGGCTCAGCGTGCTAGTGCTACTACTTCTATAGTTCCAGTTGAAGATCTTGATGAGCCATGGGTTTCCCACTCTGATTTAGAGTCTGAGCCAGATGATCTTGCCTTGTCTAACAATAGTGACTAGTGATGTTTTGTTGTAGAGGCCATTTAGAGCCTTCTTAGTCATGTAGTTTTGTTCTGATCTCTATATCATGTATGTATTGGACAATGCACTGGGTGCCATTTTGATATAATGGATATATTCATGAGCCTACTTTGATCATATGTTGTCTTCTATTTATATTCTAATGATTTGTGTTTGGAAACATGAATGGAAACCTTTAAAATTATGTTTTTTATAAAAAAATAAATATTTAATGTATTTTTTACGAAGATTGAGTCATTGAAATTAAACTGACTAAGTCGTTATCGATTTGGAGTCGGAGTCGGAGTCAACCCTCGACAATTCCGAACTCGAGTCAGAGTTTTAAAACATTCACTGGAATCCTAGGGGACACATTGGATCTTATACATGATTGCAGGTGGTTTCCCATTTGGGTTTGGTCTCCCTATATGGGGTCCTAACCCCTAGAGGGCTACATTGGCACATATAGGGTGTGTGTAGAGAGCCATGGGCCTCCACAACGACAAATAAGACTCCATGAATCCCCACTGATGTTTAGAGATTACCAACGATCCACTTTTGGGATGATGATGATGTGCTTGGTACACTATGCACAATAGGCCCCACAGGAGCCCCACACTCTTGACAGGTGTCCTAGGACTTGTACAATGTCAGGACAACATTCATCCCATCACTCGAGCCCTTGTAGAGGATCTACATGCATCTTCGACTCATATGGAGATCCGTGGGTCATTTATGTGCCCCCACATCCAGTGGGAGCACCACAGGTCTACTACTTGGAGAACAAGGGGCCACCCCTTTGTCCATCATATTTTGAGGAGTTTATTGACCATTATGGCACTCCTGGATATTATTAGGCCTTTGGAGGGCCCCACGACATGTACATATTATTATTTGACCTCTTGAGAGGCTTATTTTTCCATTTATGAGCTAGTTTGGTGGGCTTGTCACCAAAAGGGGTTTTATCTGCACATTATTTTATTAGTAGGGGCTAATGTAGGCTCATAGGCTAATTTGAACTCCTAAAAGGGATATAAATTGATGTTAGTTGAATTCATTTGTATCATCACTTCACTTGGGAGCTCTCTATCTTTAGAACTCTTCACATTTCTTCTTGGAGGATTATTTTGGATGATGGATGAATTTTGATGTATGGATTTGGACCATTTTTTGTCTTGGAGCTTCGTTTTTGCAAATGTGATGCTGGTTGGATATACTCTCTAACATTGTAAGTAAATTTTAATGATAAATTCTTGTTACTGCATATTTTTGAACTTCACTATAATTAGAGCTTATTGCTGCATGATTGGAATGTGGAATTAAGTGTCTATTTAACTCATTTAATGTATGGGCCATTGTTAGATGAATGAAATATACTAGAGATTGTTTTGTCTCGATAAACTTGCACCATTTGTATGAAGTATAAATGCTTGAAGGTCACTTTTCTTCTCTTTCCCTTAGCATTGGACGAAGTTGACTTTATGAGCCTCCTTGATCAAGAAACCAAATTCTTAATCATTATTTTCCTTGACTCCATATCCCCAAGGGAATCAGGCATTGGTCCCTCAAAGGGGTGGTTATTTTCCCCTTCTTTTCACCTTTTTCCCCTTTTACCTAGGTCTAGCCCTAATAGGTCACCTAGGGCATCAATTTCTAGTGAATTTACCCACAGGAAAACTTCGATTTCCTAGATGCTACTACGCTGGTGGGTCCTCTTGCTCTCCCCAAAATTTGAGGCAATTCCGACGGTGGAATCTCCGGGAACCAAAAGACCTAGCTCTAGGACCAAGTTTTGCCTAGGTATCCCCAAGGCTAGAACCTAGTAGGATCAATTTGATCCATTGAAGCAAAATTTCGTGTTTGATCCTTTCCCTTCACCTTGTCCAGGATAGGAGCATCATTGGTTGCCATATTCCATCCCCGAACCTAGGCTGGGTTCACTTGGTCTCGTCTGGTCCCATTTTTTTGTCAAAGACAAGTCACATGACACGAGGACACAAGACACGGAGGACACGTAAATACGAGTATTCGACACGAGACACTGTGACCTCGAAAACAGGACACGAGGGACACGTTTTATATATATATATATATATTATAATAATAATAATAATAATCACATTTGCATATTGTTTGGCTCAGTTTAGTTTTCCACATTTCTGATTAGGAAAATTGTTTTTTTCTGCGGGTTTATGCTTTGTGTAATGCTGAGATTTATAAAATCCACACATTGTGAGTTTCATTTTCGCTGTAAAATATTCAAGGAAATCCAAGTGATCCTATATATATATATATATATATATAATAATCACATTTGCATATTGTTTGGCTCAGTTTAGTTTTACACATTTCTGATTAGGAAAATTGTTTTTCTGCGGGTTTATGCTTTGTGTAATGCTGAGATTTATAAAATCTACACATTATGAGTTTCATTTTGGCTGTAAAATATTCAAGGAAATCCAAGTGATCCTAACTGAGACCAATGGTTTTTCTTCCAAACTGATAGCAGTGAGCATTTCTAAATCTTTAAGAAGTAACGGAGCGCAGGAGAAATATTATTGCAGTTTGAATGTGGCCATTCCACAGGACATTAAAAGAGTTCTCGTTAATCATCAGTTAGATTAGAACAAACAGCTGTCTTCTTCTTTTCTGGAAAGTTGCTTTAATATACAAACCTTGAGATTGGGGTCTATTCCACATAAGTTATACTTATAACATGACTTTATTTTGCTTAGTGGACGAGTCCAAGAGAAACCATTCTGCAAAAATTGTCCAGGATTTGTACCCTTGGGGGATGGCTTAATACTTTTTTGACATCACCAGTGAACCAAGATACATAGGCATGGTTGCAACCTATAATTTTAACATGAATCCATTACTTTATTTTGTTGTTTCTAAAAGTTATCCACTAACACAAATAGAGCATACAGTAAAAAAAAAAGGTCGATTACATAAATGATATATCATATATGATATTACATACCTGTGCAGTGTGTAACCGTTCGGCGTTAACACGTTCCTCTGGGCATTCGAGGCAGCAATGGCAAGGCAGTGCCAACGCAGTCGGGGCAGCAACGGCAACCTTAACGCCAAACAGCACTGGAGTCTGGAACTTGGAATGCACGGAGGCAGCAGCAGCAACGAGAATGCGGCTAGCGGGCAATGGAAACGAAGGTTCAAGGCACGGAGGCAACAGCAGCAAACGAAGGTTCAAGGCAGCAACGACCACAGCAACGGCAACATCAACCACACCGAACAGAAATGAAAACTAACGAAATTTTTATCATTTTTGTAATTTTTGGTGGAAAACGTGTCCAAACGTGGGAATACGTTAGGGCAAGTATTCCAAACCTAGGACTCGAGTATTCGATTTAAGGACACGCATTCAAAAATGGAGGGTACGTATTCAGTTTCGGAGGACACGCTCAAAAACGTATTTGACATGTTTTAGGTCGTATTCCGTGTCCGACACGTGAAATACGGGACACGTGACCCTAGAGGACGTGTCCCGTGACTTAGTCAAAGACTATTCATCAAGGACTATTTGGGAATCCAAGTTCTTATAGGATTTTAGGGATCGAGAAGTACCTCTACAAGTTATACCCTTCATCCTCACCCTCTAATCCTCACCCCCTCTCCCTGGAAAGTCGAGGCCCTTACTTAAAGAATAAGCAATCTCCATTCTTCACCTCCTCCTAGGGGAAGGGTTTAACGGGTCACTTCCTATCTATTCATTAACATATTCTTTATAAGTGGCTTCCCAAAAGCATCGAGACTCCTCCCATCAGTGAAAGTTCGTAAAGAGCAGGGAGCCTTAGTTGTGGTGACAGTGGGCTAAGCCTCCACCGTTGCCCTTAACCTAGCAGTTGCCCTCTTAGGAAACCCTTTTAGGTCCCTTACTAGTTTGAGTGGTAACATGAGTTGCCCTCTTAGGAAACCCTTTTAGGTCCCTTGCTAGTTTGAGTGTGTTAGGGTCATTTGATTCATAGGTTCAATTGATGATTTACTAATCTCTTTTAGTTGATCAAATTGTAAATAATATTGTATTTTACAAATGATTTACAAAACAAAAAGAAAAAGAAAAAAATAATATAGAAAGAAATGAAAAGAGGGTATAAAAAATGTATATGTGATAAACGGAAAATAGAATTAAAAAAAAGAAAAATGAAGAAACCCCAAAAATAATGTATAGGAGTGAGCAATCGTAAATGCCACTCAAGAAATAAAAATTGCCTCAGTTAACACTTAGAAATGTTGAATAAATGTGCTGCTAGCCAAAATGCCACATTGTAATAGGATAAGTATAAATAGTTAGTCCAATCACACTGTTTAATCGTGATTTGGCTATAATAAAATAGATTAGGTTAGTGAATAAATCAATCACACAGTTTAATTGTGATTGAGTTTGATTAGTGCAGTTAATCACACCATTTAATCGTGGTTAACTGATAGAAAAAATAAAAAAATGCTCTGCCAATTCAAATGCAGCATTAATGAAATTTTTAAGTAGTTTTTAGGAGATGATTATCTTTTGATTAGATTAGTTTAAGCAACAGATTAATCATGTTTTAGCACATGTAATAAAGTTGAGGATATAAAGTTTTTATGCTATTTTTTAAACTTTGGATAAAGATGGACAACAGAGATCTTCCCCCGCTTGGATCAACGGCAGGGGAGTGCTTTCGGGCCCCCTTGAGCTCCATCACGCTTTGCAGCACAGCGGGGGGAGGGGTTCGAAAGGTTAGATGAAGAAGCCCCCTGCCAGTTACGTCAATAAGCCTTCACAATGTTTCGCAATCCCCTTCCTTTTCCCTCATCTCCCCCCACGAAAAGTTTTCCAGCATTGACTGCTCGCCCCCTCCACCAATGCCTATCCGCCACGACACCCTACCTGACCCCACCATCACTCTGCCCACCTCAACTGACCTCCTCCACTCATTGTCTGCCAACTCATCCTCGTGGACCCCACCTCCGCAACCTTCCCATCCGTTTAAATTGTCTCGAGAATCCGATCCACTCCCAATCAAAGGCCACCATCTGACACTCCCTTTACATCAACAAATCGATTTACGAAAGCCAATAGTATTCTTTTTGCTCCTTAATAGTCCCGCTCGATAACTTGATAAAACATGTAATGGTAATTTGAACAAATTACTCTATTAAACGTAGTAAAAGCCATAAAACTCCTTTCCCCACTGTTTTGCACGACTAGTTGAAATTTACTTTCTTCTGAGTTGTTACAGCAACCGCTAATTTTCCAGAGATAGTGATTCGATCTCCATCAGTGACCCCACCTCTGCATTCATCAGATAGTTTCCTTGTCCAAGTAATTTCACATTATTCATCTCTCTATTCTATCTTCTGTTTGATAATGGTTCCAAAGGGTAAAATTCCCAAAAGCAAAGGCAAGAAGCCTGAAGAGAATCCAATGCTGCCCCCTCCTAAAGACCTTGATCATTTTCCTTTAGTCAACGTCCAATATAAAATAGCTGAGACCAACTGTGAATTCGACCTACTCGAACTTCACAGTTGGTTGAAACATAAATTTTTAGATCAACAGGATGAGTTGGGCCTATGGGAGTCTTCCCTGCCCCAGTTCATGTTCCCACAGACGCATCAGTTCCCTGAACTAATTTCTTGGTGTCAGAGTAGTTATGTGCCATCCCAAAGAGCCATTGTGAGCCATAATGGTGAAGTTCTGCTCACCATCACAACTAAGACTATTTCACAAACACTGCAAGTAAACTGACTAGAATATTCCAAGCCATTGTCTGTAGACTCTCTCATAGAGCTCTACAAAAATTTGACCTTCCCAAAAAAGAGCTTAAATCTTCGAAATCTTTCTCCCTGAAGATGCTCAATTGCCTGAATCGAACCTTCCATACTCATCTTCCATGTTCCTTAAGGTAACCAAACAGATCATCACCATTATTTCATACATTCTTGGTTACGATTCTGATCAGTGGGTTGATGAGGCCATTGTTGGCTTTCTATCAAATTTTACCATCGATGAGAAACCTGTTATTTTTAATTACAGTGAATTTATTGCAGATGCCATGCATGATAAATTTATTAAGTTTCCTACAGAGGGAGCTTTCAAATACTCTGCAGTTTTAGTTTATTTGTTCATGTATCATCAAGCAGACAGGTTTCCCTTTACTTTGCAGAAGATGGATGAGAAGGGTAATGCTCAATCAGTGATACATTGGACCTCCTTGGTGAGGAAGAACACTACAAAATTTACTTTCACAGATTGTGTTGATCAATTCTTGGACACAATGGTTTGCCTGTTAAATAGTGAGTTGGAGCCTAGGATAGGGGCAAATATTCAAAAGGTTTTGCATCTTAGTGACCAGGTGACTAGTATTTATACCAGAACTACATAGAGATGATGATCTATGGGTGTGAATTGCCACCCTATAAGCTGCCAAAGTTTGTGCCTATGAGACTTTTCTCATTAGAGTACATTAGACAAATGATACATATGGATGACATGCATTTTGTAGCAGCCAAGAAGAAGGCACAATTTAGAATTAAAGCACATGTTGGACCTTTTGTCTGCAATACTAGAACAACTGGTAAAGAAGCTGATTTGCTGTTAAAGCAAATGAATTTTAAGTTTAGCTT
>JAXQQM020070788.1:0-84985 GCA_034641835.2 Pinus albicaulis
CGGTGTTACACTCAAACTACATGAAACAAAATAATTGTTATTTTTTTTCAAGTTAGGATACAATTTATAACATTAAAAAGTTGGTATTGGTTATAGGTTCATAGTGTTGCATATTTTCTATTTGAATTACATCAATATTTATAATAATTACGTTTATGTTTGTGTGTTTAATCTCTGTGTGTGTATGTGTGTTGGATCACACATAGACACAACATTGAGCTATCAAAGATGAATCTTAAATGTGTTTTTCAAAATATAAGCGCACATGGGCATTATTGAGCCAACAATGCCTGCATATTTCCTTCTCATGAACAAGTCTCAATGTGGAAAATCCATGAAATATAATTATGTCAACTTTTTCACGTAATTCTTCCACATTTTTCCAAAAAAACACATTGCCACGTGCTCTTTTTTTCTCATTTTTCTAAGCAAGGAAATGGGAGCATGTTATGCTATTGATGGCGAAGGTTGTTGTGTCTACCTGTAGATGCCATCCTATGGGTCAAGGCCTACTACTTCTGTCTTATCACTGAAAAACCTCAGAGATAGGTCACTGAAAATCTCAGAGAAGATGTCTGAAAATCTCTATTTGGAGATCACAATCTCAATTTGCAGTGAAGAATAGTAATATATTCATTGGTATGTGGAACACCCACATGGAAGATAACATGTCATTGTTATTTGGTTCATGATGTTGTGGCACTAAAGTAGAATGATGTGTCACACCTATGTGGTAGATGGTGTATCATCATGACATGGCTCATTGGTGATGTGGTGATGACATGGTGAAAACATTGCACTAATGTGGCCTTGACATGGAGAGGAAGTGGAAGGTGATTTGGAGCGCATGTCGAGGAATTGATTCCGAGAAATTTGGAATCCAGTATTTGGCCTATCTCCCAATACTAATAGAACCTAAAATTTTTCAGTTATATTAATTGTAGCTACAAATCCAAAAGAAACCTAAGACAATATGAAATACTTGTAGCATCCTAATTATGTAGCCATCATGTGATATTGTTATGCATTACGTTGTTAGAAGAATTTATACAAACTGATAATAAATGAAAATAGGCTATCCCAGTTGGGCATGATGTCAAGGTGTTGCCATGGTGTATTCATGCTTGGGCATGATGTCAAGTATTAGTCTAAATTTAACATTAAACATGGTGTATTTTTTAATGGACATAATATTATAAATAATATACACGTATTATTTCCAGAGGTATCCTTTATGGATATACCTGATATTGTTATTTACCTTAGTAAAGGGTACAAGGTGATGTTATCAAATATTTTTAGTCATGTTTTATTGTTGGGAAGTTTGTCTTGCGACAACAGAAAGAAAATGGAGTCATGTTTTAATGACTAGGTAGTTTGCCTTGCTACAACAACAAAGAAATGGGGTTGTGTTTTAATTATTGGGCGGTGTGTCTTGCTACAGTAGCAAGGAAATGGAGCCATGTTTTAATTACTGGGAAGTATGTCTTGCTACAGTAACAAGGAAATGGCCATCGCTAAACTTCACATCTAGTGGCTCAACACTATTACCATCACCAACTTATTGCCCATTGACCACCAAACTAGTGGACTTATCCAACTTTGGTGTTTGTGTTAACCAACTGAAATTAGTTGTGCATTTTTCCTTTAAAATTTTGTAAAAGATAGTTGAGTCATGGAGTCTTTTACACTGTAATGGTAGCATAAGACTAATTGGTATAATTTGTGTGATTTTCATATATAGTTGGTCTTTATATGAGATATTTCCATCACTTGAGTGTGTAACCATGCTAAGCACTAGTACAAATACATTCCATTCTTGATATGGTAAGATTCTTGGACATGTTAATTCCTTTGTGACTTGGCATTTCCATGGTGCTTTTGATGTTTATTTCACAAGGAAAGCTTCATGGATGGTAGATCATAATAGGAATGTCAATTATGTGTACACTCGGATATGAGATTAAGATTGTCATGTTATTGGTTTTGTTCTATCATAATACCTCTCTTGTATGTACTACAAGAGTAATCACCCTATTTAATGGTTTATAATTGGGTATACACTTGATGAACCTTCCCACATGCACCATGTATTAAATGAATGCAAGTATAGCAACGTATAGAGGCCTCCCTTTGAGGCAAAAAATAGGACTTCTTTAGAGGTAGCAGTATGAAATGATAGTTGTAGGTTTCATTTCCCTCTTTACAATCCTCTTGTGTTGACTACCTTGGAGGAATTTCAAGCATAGCCTTCCAGTATTGTAAATGCAACCAATGGGTTTCAAACCTATAGAAAAAATCTAATAGAACAATGATGTTAGGCCCAACATCAACAAAAGGGTGTTGGAAAAATAACATAAGAATGGTCAAAACTAAGCCATTCAAGGAAAAGTGGATCACCCAAACATAAACAGGAACAAAAAAAATCACAATTACACATGGGGGTATGTTACAAGTGACATCATATCCCAAGTTCCAACACTTGAACTTGGGTTGAAAAATAAGTATAAGGATTGGTCTTATTCATGCATGCATAAATCATGGATCCTTATGTTATTGCTGAGTAGGGTGCCATTGTAGGTAGATAACACTTGAGGTGAGAAACAGGAGTTATTTCTAACAATGACACCATACTACCTCGGTAGATCGACATAAAGATAAAATTGCATCATACTATTAATGGTCCTGACTTGTTCACAACTTTGATTGAGAACAAGCCCCATCATTAGAATTTATAAAGGATACTATCATCAATAATTTTTCCAAAATGTCACAACTTCCTTGAACTGGAAGAGTGTCATTTCAATACTTATTCTTATGATAACTACATGCATGAATATATGATGATTCCAATATTGATATGCCTGCAAATATGTTTTCATGCCAAATTTGCATAGGTACCCATCCCTTTGGCTAGGGCTTCCCATTTTCACTGGTGGACTGATATTTCCTTTTGAGAATTCAACTTTCACATGAGTGAAATTTCAAAGTAGTTCAAGGAACTGTTGAAGAATCAAGAAGTTGACACTCTTTTACATTAATTGCGATGAATGCCTCCTAGTATTATCCTTATGCTAATAAGACACTTGAAAATATTCTCCTTTCAAATTTGGCCCACAAACTAGGGTTTTTAGCAAGCACAAGAAATTTTTTCTCCTTCTTTATTACTACTCAGAAACTGTTTATTCTTTCTGGTTAGTACTCTAAAAAACTTAAAAAAATAAACGTCGGAAGACCATGTTTTAATGACTGGAGAGTTTTCCTTGCTACAAAAACAAAGAAATGGGGTTGTGTTTTAATTATTTGGCAGTGTGTCTTGCTACTGTAGCAAGGAAATGGAGCCATGTTTTAATTACTGGGAAGTATATCTTGCTACAATAACAAGGAAATGGCCATCGCTAAACTTCACATCTAGTGGCTCAACACTATTACCATCACCAACTTATTGCCCATTGGCCGCCATTGACCAAATGTCCACATTGTCAGTTTGGTTGTAGAATGAACTTTATGTACAAGATTGTTATTTCACCTCTTCATTTTAAATTCTTCGAAATCACATCTGAAGGGGTTCTTCTAACTTTTTTGATCAAGGGAATTACTTGGAATAGCCTGCATGAAAAGTGTGAGAGAAGTCTGAGTTGTCTTACTAAAGCCTTCGGATGAGTAAGTGCTTAGATAACAATTTCATGCCAGTAGCCGAGATACCCAGGAGAATTAATATTGAGGTTGCTAAAAAACTGTTTCAATTAGATACCTAGCATTCCACTGCAAATAGAAAGAAAATTTATGTGTGGGAACATACAATCTCTACACTATTTCTTACTTGACAGGTGCCAAAGAATCTACATTTTATAATCTCTTTGATAAAGCCTTGTAACATAAAGGGTAAACAAGGGACCTACCACCATATTAATAAGTTGCAACTATAGATATGACATGGATAATGACCGCATGACAGAGAGGGTCTAGATGGCATCAAGAATATTGGGTTTTCAAGCTCTGGTTTGAAAAACCCTTTATTGATATAAATCCTATTATAGGAGAAAAGTACATAGAAAAGCACAAATTCAACTATGCATTCACTACGTGCATGTTCCTCAATGGATATGGTGGGCATTTTTTTAATTTCAGTTAGAGTGTTTTGTAGAAGTGCTTTCTTGATAGGTATTATCAGTTGGAAATGTAAAATAAGAGAGATTCCTACCATCACAGGGGAGCTTAAATCTAGGTAAGCAAGAATTGGATGCATGTTGGAGGTAGATTCTAAGGATAGAGTAATCTCCTTTTGAAGATGGGGGAAAGGTTGAAAAGAGTGACCAAATTCAAGGATCCAAATTTTAGAAATGTGTTACAGTGATAACCAGGGGTGTAGAGTTCCCATGGAGACTTCTAGGGATGTGATTTCTGAAATGATACTTCAAGAGTCTGTGAAGCTTGTAAGGCCCCACTATAGCAGTTGAAAATTACCCTAATTTCTCTTGATATCATATGTTTTAAATGCAAAACTCACGAATCCAAAGGGTGAGGCTTTGTTAGCTGTATGGTTTGTACTCTTGCTAAGTTCTCTTAGGACATGGAAGGCATGAAACTCATGGAACATTTGAATCAAAGCGATTATACTTTCGAATAACAAGTTGAGCTTATACCCTTCTCTACAGTGTTGTCGGGCTGACACTCTTGGGTCGCCAAAATGTCACTCTTGTGACACATAGGAAACCTAAATCAGTAGAGAATAATACATCACATCATTCTGATTTAACATAGAAGGCCTAACCTCATTGGAAAATAAGTTCTTTGACATATGAAAAAGTATCTAGCACCCATCAAGAATAACTGAATATCACAACCATCAAGTACTACCAAGTGACATATCATTGATGTCTGATACTATGTTGAGTATCAGTTATTACCCTGGAGCAATGCTATATTGGACTATAGAAGGATTGCATTTATCCAACATTCTTTAGTCCAATATCCTTTCCATAACCATCTATTAGATTTGTAAAGTCTTATTTAGCACTATGATCTATATCAATAGAGAAAGGTACATCACATCACTATGATTTAACTTATAGGCTCAACCTAGCTAGTAAATAATTTATTTGGCATACAAAAAAGTATCTAGTACCCATCAAGCACAGCTAAGTATCACTGATCATTTAGTACTACGAAGTTATATACCACCAGCTGCTACTAAGTACCGTAGAATCAAAGATATCACCAACTCTGTTGACTATCAATTATTACCTTGCAACAATGTACACCAAAATACAGAGGATTTGCATTTGATCAAGACAAGCATGCAATTAGGACTAAGGAGCCAAAAACAACCCCATAGCAACCAACTACATTAACTGTTTCCTTTTGAAAACTAATGCCTCCATGGATCCCCTTCTATTCAAGAGAAATACTATAAAGTGACAGTGAACCACTTCCTAAGACAAGCACTTGAATGAATACGCTTGATTCTCTAAAATTACTACTCTCGGCCTTGTGGTGGAATATTAAATCAAATGAGAGATATTTTGGAATGATTTAAATCGGTTTTGGCTCAATAATCTTTCTTCTATCCAAAACACTCCTCAACATCTTTCGTGAATGATATTCCTTTATTCGAAAATTGTGTGGCAAGGTATGCCACCTTCTTTGGCATGCTTGCAGGCTCTCATCTCCCAAAAATCTAAAGGTATCTTCAAAATGAAGATTTTCCTACTCCTATTCTTTTTTGTAGACAACTGTCATTGTTCAATCTTCTACCATAATCATTTGCTTAATAGTGATAGTGCAAGGTTCTTGTAGTTATTCCATGATCCACAAAGGTTATTATATCTCTTTTTCCATGATTCTTTTGATTTATTACGCGAGAGTCTCTTCACGGGTTGTTAGAAAATTAAATATTACGGAGAAATGATACAACACATAAAATATGCGGAAACACAAACACAAGAAACACATAAAACCAGAGAGACACAGATATACGTGGTTCACCCAGTTTGGGTTATGTCCACCCCGAAAAGCCAGTCCTTCCTTTCTATTATCCATCAAAATGAAGAGACACAACCTATAGCAAATCTGATGTAATATCCTTTGTTCTCTCTCACAGTCTCCCTATCTGTTTCTCGCTCTTAGAATACACATGCAATACACAGCCACAATATAATACCCTCATACAAAAGAGGGGTTTCCTTCTAGGGAAAAAAATCCTACACTAAATATAACTTCTACCGTCAGATCATCCGCCTAATGAAACGGCGGAGTTGGCTAGAAATTACTATACTTTTAGAAGGAAATTTTACATTTGTTTTTAACCCGGTAGCGCCTAAACCCCCACTAGGGGGGGCGGGAGCTCCATAAATTTGCGCCCTCCCACCCCCCCGGATCCCGAGACGTGTTTAATTTCGGGCGCGTTGCTGCCCATTAAAATACGGGGGTCCAATCTTTGTGATACAAAATAAACAAGATAATTAGGCTCCACACCCAACACGGGTCATCCAGGAGGCTAAAGAAATAAATTTCACATCACCTAGCTGAGATTTGGGGTCCCACACATTCATAGCAAGCAGTATTAAATTATCCATATAAAAGTCTACCATCTTATCCCTATCTTGAATGTTACACCTAAGGAAAAAATCAATGAATGTTTTGATGTTTTGGAAAGGAGGGGATCCTTGTTGGGGTAATACTCTAGTCTAAAATTGGCACCATTAGTATTTGACGAATAGAGAGTATGTTTTTAATGGATGTCTACAGTGTGTGGCTTCCATGGACAAACTAGCCATATTGGAAAGTTTTTCCTCCATTTCATGTAGCTAGGCCTTTAGCTTTTTATTATCCTTTTGCATGTGGTCCATTATATTGGTTTCCTTGAACATAAGTTCAACCATATCTTACCCCATCTCCTTCATTTTCTCCTCTATAATACCCACATCTTTAACCCTTTTTTATTTGGAAATTTGAATCCATCTCTGAGTCCTAACCCTTTCCTTTTCTAATTCAAAGAATAGTTGGACTACAAAGTAAGTAGGGAGTATATTTCGTGCCTCAATATAGGCATAGTAATATCCATGATATGGATAATGGTCTAGCTCCTATAATTTGGGATCCTATTCCTGTAGCCTTAGAGTCCCATATTGTAGGTGTTTTGTCTCTTCCTTTAGCTGCACAGTTTTTTTCTTTGGCTCTACAGGTCCTTCCTATAGCTTAATGGATTTTCCTGAAATATTGGTTTCCTTGATATGTAGCCTTATTTGTTAGATATGTGGTTGTTTTCACTTGATTTTATTGGAGGTTATTTTCACTTATTGTCTATTTTCTTTCTTATATTCCTCCTTTTGACAACTGACTAATTCCTCAATAGTGATGGGTGTTGGAGAAGGAGGTTGAGGCTTCCCTTATCTGATCTTATTAACCTTTATGGTCTTAAAGTATGTGAGGGATTTCTTTTATTTCCTTCCTTAAGGTTTGGTTGGGGTACTTAAGCCTACTAGCGTAGAAAAAATTTCCTCCTCTATGTTCCCCTCTATAGTGCTTTCTTTCTCCTCCATTGTCCTTTTATTTGGTGGCCTGGATGTTTGATTATAATATCAATATTAAGCATAACTGCTGATTTTTTTAACAGCTCTCAATGACAGTTGGTATTATGCTGGCATACTTGTTTGGACTATTCGTTTCCTGGAGGCCTCTTGCAATTATAGGTACGTTGAATTCATTTTTTTTGGGGATAGCTTATGGAGATCCTTTATCATTTTACAAATAATAGGCATATAATGACATCTTTAACTGGGCAGGCATAATTCCTTGTGCCCTTTTGGTGCATGGACTCTTCTTTATCCCGGAATCACCAAGATGGCTGGTGAGTTAGTAGCACATTCAAGCATGTACGCTGAAGTGATATGACATTTTCTTTAGGTGTCCCTGTTACTTATTTACTATCTTCCATTATCAGTAAGGCCTCATTATTTATGGAAATGTACATGCAGGAAAATATTGGTAATAAAAATTTTGAAGATTCATTACAGGCTCTCCGAGGCTCTGATGCTGATGTTTCTCTAGAAGCAGTTGAAATCAGGGTATTTTCTGCAGCAAATGTGCTCATTCAGTTGTTTACACTTTTCCTTCTATCTGTATGGTTTCCCAATCTTTAATTCATTTCTCATCCATCAATCATTTTCCTTTCCATTTCCATTTTCAAAATTCTGTGTGTTTTTCTTGTTTCTTTTAGTTTTTTGGCCTTTGCAAATGGTCTGTGTATTGTACAATACATATCACAGGAATTAATCCTTTTCTTATACTGGGACAATTATCTTCTAACTAACCAAAAAAAATTTGTGTTTCAGAGTATCATGGAGACAGGCACTCAACAAAGTAGCATCAAGATATTAGAGCTTTTTGAGCCCAGATATGCACTGCCTTTGACCGTGTGTCACATTTTGAATGTCATTTGATTTGGCAGATTTGCAAATCTGCTTTGATAGGTGGAGGCATATTTGTTATTATGAAATGAGAATGAACTGTAGTTTTCTATACTGACATTAGTGCATCTAAATGGGATATCATAGATTGGCATTGGACTGCTGCTTTTGCAACAATTAAGTGGAATTAATGGTGTCATGTTTTACAGCAGTAACATTTTTAAATTTGCAGGTGAGTTCTCATCTAACGATTTCTCCATATTGTTGTTGTTTATCAAGTTGTGGGTTTCTTTCTGTTTTATAGTAGCAGTTTGAAAAAGTCTGTTGGATCTGTGGATTTTTTAGGAACTTCTCACAGCAAAGGTTAATGCATGGAAAATAACAAACCTTTATTTTGGGAAATATATATATCAAACTCAAATAGTTAATATCAACATATTTGGCTTGGCTTCAGTAATGTTTGAACTTTGAATTAACTCTTTATCTTGAACATTTACAGGAATTTCATCTTCCAATGCTGCATCACTTGGACTTGGTGCCATCCAAGTTTTCTCTTTTAGTCCTGTAGAGCTCCAATAATTTTTTAAGGCTATGATGAAAAATCCAAGTTGTTGGTTTTCTATCCCAAGTATTAGAGTCAACTTTTTGTGCTTGAGGGATGTTAATTAAACTATTATACAGGTCATCATGACTGCAGTTTCTGTATGGCTCATGGATAAAGCTAGGCTACGTCTCCTCCTTATGGTGAGAAAATGGTTTATAGTTGACTATGGTATGTTCATGAATCTGATCTCAATCAAAACCATTTACATGAAATTGTGTTGATGTTAACAGGTCTCATCTGGGGGCATGGTCGTATGTCTTTTCCTTGTTAGTTTCTCATTTTACTTGAAGGCAAGTCTCTCCAATAATTTTATAACGCTCTGCTTTGCTTAAATATTCATGAACCTTTCTTATAAAATATTTCATATATTTAGTCTGCAACTCTGCTTATTACATAGAATTGAACTAAAACGAGATGTTTCAAAGGTATGGTTTGAATATTATTTGAAATTCCTTATTTGGCTGTGTGACGAATAAATTTATTCTCTTCTTGTTTTAGGCTCATTCTGGAGCAGATTCTCAATATGAAACATTCTTCATTGTTTTGGCTTTAGTGAGTCTGCTGGTACGTTTTAGAGTTCTAGTTGTTAGAGTATTGTATAACTGTTAGCATGGGCTTGTAGTTGTTGCCATCATCTTGCATGTGATAAATAGTTAATCTTATTGGCTGATGGTTTCATTATAGATTTATATTGCTTCATTATCACTTGGTGTTGGGGCCATCCCATGGATTATTATGTCTGAGGTAATGTACCTTCTTAGATATTCACTATGAGATGACCGCTTCTCAGCAAAAATTGAATACTGCATCCTCTTTTCTTTATATTGATCTAATTCCATTATATCATTATGCTCACAGTTCAACCAATATCTTTATGTAGTAGTTTAAACAATAGAAGCAATGATTTCTATTTCATCATCCTTTCCTACTGCATACTCCCTGCTAATGTCAAGGGTGTGGGTGGTAGTGTAGCTACTTTGTCAAATTGGTTGAAATCATGGGAAATAACAATGACTATCAATTTATTTTTGCAGTGGAGCTCAACAGGTAAGGTTTGGCAAATTTAAGTATAGTTCCTTTGAATGCTTGCCTAAGCCATGGGCATCAGAGCTTTCTATCTGGGCTTCACCTAATTACAATGGCCCTTAGGTCCTTCGCATGATGAGAGTAGCCCCTAGAAGTCAGTCTGAAACTATCATTGACTAGTCTTGAACGATTGGGCTAGTCGTAAGGAAAATTTTTTTGTCTTCGGATTATAGCTTATGTGTTTCCTTATTTACTTGCCTATTTGGTTATTGAGCTAGTCTTTTTTGTTGTAGGAACATTCATGATTTATGCTATTGTATCTACTTTCATCCTCGTCTTTGTGGCACTATGTGTACCTAAAACAAAAGGACGAACTCTCGAAGAGATCCAGTCGTCCTTCAAATGAATTCAATGCCTTGGAAGTCAATTACAAGGCAAGAAATGAAATGGTTTATATATCCAACCCCATTTCATCCTTCCAGTGCTTCCGAGTGTAAATTACATGTTAATAAATTGCGAATGTAAAAATATGATTATTTTTAGGCATATTGTCAGTAGCGATTTATTCTAAATCGCCTGATGTTGACAAAGACTCTGGAATGGACCCTAAACTCGTGTATATTGCAAAACATGTTGGACAGGTTTGAACCATATCACTTTGACTCAAGATGTCTTTTACAGCATAAATACTCATATGCAAGTAACATATTGTGATATGATTCGCTTCTAAATTAATGTATGCTCTCGAAGGGTACAAAAGCCTCATGATTGCTTTTTAGGTTAATTTTTCCCTCATTGCAAATAATTTGATTGCATTTTAAATTATTTCATATGCATGTCTATTCATTTAAGAATGCAAAGGGAAATTTTAAAAATCTCCTAATAAATTCCAATTCTTTTAGGCTGTTTCATTTCCATATTGAAACACATACATATGTACATATACAGTGTGTGTGTGTGTTTAAAGAGGAGAGAGAGAGATTTATATTTAAATTTTAGTTTTTTTCTTTTCTATGAAGTACATATTGGGTACTACCCCTTCTTCTGAGGATGGTACCCAGGGTAAAGCACATTCCCTAGAAGCTCATGGAATTATGAACAAAGGGCTTAAGGCCATCAAAACAATATGCTCATTAAGAGCCCAACATTTCACTTGCAAGAATTGAAGCTGGGTGGGGAGGATAACGATCATTCCTCCCAACCACTCGACCTAGACACAATGGACCATCTTGGAATAAATCATAGATCATTCAACATTAAAGACATAACTAATAGCACTTACATATTGCATGTATTTGTAAGGTATAGGTTGATTAAGAAAGAAAATGATATTTTGTCTAGCTCTTCTCAATCTCCTCTTGGCTAGGGTTTATATCTATTCCTGTTGCATTTGATTTGGAATATTTTTTTCCTCTCTGTGGCTAGGACACCACTCCTTGGTACTGCTCGAGCTGGATGATTCTTCTCATGTCACAAGTTTCTACTAATTTTTCCAACCTTTCTTTTGATCATCCAAATACATTTCTTGAAAATTTGTTAGTCGCCTTATTGATGCCTCTGAAGCTGCCCCCAACAAGCCAATTTTTGAAGAAGGCAATGATCCCATCTCTGTTGATCTAGACCTCAGAAACTTGATGGAAGGTGTCCATACTCACTGGATGAGCATTGATATGTAAATTCATTGGGTTGTGTCATAGTCCAATTGCATTAGATATATGGATCTCAGATTGTTGGGCTCCAAATATGTAGGGACAACTCTCTGTTTTTGCACTTTGAAGAGGTGTTTTTTGCTTTCTTGTTCATATATGAAGAAGATTAGGATTTAATATTTTGTTCATGTCCTTATTTTACAAGATTCCAGGCACTGTTGCACTGTATCTAAATACTTGGTCTCTAAACTTCAATCCAATGGAGGAATTCTCCTCATTTTGTTATGGGTTTGCATCCCCTTTTTTTGTTGATCTTTTGGGACAAGGCTATTATAAAGGATATCGATGGTGACTTTGGGAAGTTACTTGAAGTCACAGAACACAAGGGATGCCAATTTTTGTGTCTTGTATTTGTGTTGAAGTCGAGTTGGAAAAGGTTTTGTGGAGGCCATTCCTCTATAGCTAGATGATAGGATCTTCCTCCAAGAATTGTATTACTATCAACTACCTTTCAAGTGTAATATTTTCCATATATTTGGGCACTTTTTTAGGAATTTATAGTAGGATGCTCATTCTACTCCTAATCAATCTTAGGGGAACAAGGAACAAAGCAATGAAGAGGATCAATCTCAATTTAGGCTAGTGATGATTAAGAATAAAATACAATTTGTACAATCAAAGAATCAAAAGCTCCCATGATTGATACATCTAGGTGCAGTTGATTTCATGTTGTAGGAGTCTCAAAGATGTAAGAAGAAAACCAATTTGTTCAATCAAAGAATAAAAAATATCCTATGATTGATCCATCTAGCTACACTTGATTTCATGCTCTAGGAGTCTCAAAGACATAAGAAGAAAAACAATTTGTACAATCAAAAAATAAAAAAGAGCCCAAGATTGACCTGTCTACCTCTAGCTGATTTCATGCTCTATGAGTCCAAAGGTGTTCATGATGGCTAAGGAATGAGGGGAGTTATTTCCTCAAAATGGGCACACCCCAAGCACAAAGGCACATTGATTCCAAATGTAGTGTAAATATCCAAGCAGGGTCCCCTATAGCAGAGGTGGAAAAATGCTATTTCAGTCACCTGATGACATCAAGAAATTTAGACTACCCAAGCTTAACAGTAATCTGAACAGCACCTCATTCATATAGTCACAGAAGAAGAGATAAGAATGGAAAGAAAATGAGAAAGGGGTAGTCCTCAAAGTTATATTGAAGTGCATTATATTGAAAATAGTGCACTATACTGAAAATAGTGTGTTTTCCTTGTAGAATGGTACTTTGGAGCAGGTTAAAAACTTTTTAGTACTCTCAATGAAGCAAAAGTGCCATCTGAAGATGTTGTGGGTAAGTATGCAGTAGATAAGGCTCCCTAGAATTTGGACTGTAAATTCATGCTGAGAATTAGGTTGAAAAAATGGTTGGTACTTCCATTTGAAAATAAATTTTGTCAAATAACATGAGCCATAATTGTAGAATGCTATAATTTGTGTCTATGTGACAATGATGAACCTATGCCAAGGAAAAATATTTTCCTATCCATAGAATCATGTGAAATTGTTGTAAGGATATGCTTTTTACTTGAAGATGTGCTTTTTGTTATTTCTGGAGCAATTTTGAACTGTAACTTATGAGTGTGTACTTAAATGTGGTATAGAAAAGAAATTTGTTATGAATGTTTTGAGAAAAAAAAAGTGTATACATACACAGGGGAAGATGGTTTCGAATAGTTATTTTAAATGCAATTTTGGATAATTTATTTTGTTGAATAATAAGTCTTCTCTATTAGGGGGGAAACTATGGAAACATTAAAAATTCTTTGATATTAATACTTTTTCATAACAAAGATAAATTTATATTGCATTTGTTAAATTAGTAGTAGGCATCAACTTCTCTTGGTTCTTTTGGGTCCTATTTAAAACTCAAGTACATAGGTTGTTGTTGTCTTTTAGTGTAAAAATAGTAAAGTTTGTAGCTATTTTTAACATAAGTCTTGTCTACAGCTGCCTTGTTTCTGATGATGTTCAGAGTGACTGTATGTAACACACTACTCCTACAAATGTTTAGACTAACCAACGTATGAGTTATATTACTGAAAAGAAAATTGAACAACGTGTTATACTTAATGCTTACATATCATATGATATTTTGAGTAATTTTATTTGTTTTGGTCCTTTTCATTGATATCTTATATGTTGGAAACACTAAGAAGGGGTGAATCAGTATTTCTCTTACAGTTAGTTAATTATAATTTTTCTCAGAATTGTAGCACAAGCATAAGCTTCAGAATTAAACCCTTGATATCTTTTCATTTATATATTTAATGTTCTGCTCCACATACACTAGTACCTTCTTATTTTTGAATATGTAAACCCCTCTCTATCCGTGACAACTGACAGTGATGAAGATACAAATACACTGAATTTAGTGGGATCATAAGTTTGTGCTTTAGCAATCTTCAAACCTTCAATTGAAATATTGTATTCCTCAAATAAAGGTTGCTGGAAATTATGAGAGTTTTTCTCAAAATTGCAGCACAACCATAAGCTTCATAACTTTAAAAGGACACTATTTAGGCCACCACTATACAAAAAATATGTCCTACGGGGAGGGGTTGTAGACATACCCTTGATTCATTGTCAAATGTCAAACTTGCACAAGGTGTACCAAATCTTATACCAACGACATGGTTTCTCCGGTTTGTAGACAAGATTCTCGAGACGGGCTTCAATCACGAGTACGGATTCTGCATTATTTTTCTCTATTGGAAATGTCCAAATTAGACCTAAGATTGGTACTTTGTATCGGGTTATTGCCTTGGATCAGCCCAACAAACAATCTTAGTAATAATGAATGTGCCTCCAAATGGTTGTGCCTTACAACCCTGTATCCCGCTGAATTTGTTTTCCAAGATGACTCGGAAGATGTATGCAATGCTTTGTTTGAACAGGTTCCCAAATCAAATTTCTCCCGAAATTTCTCTGCGAAAATAAAAAATACTTCTAAGATGGAGGCTGAAGATGGCTAGCAGGCTTTTATTTTTAAAAAAATCAAGGGCTTGGATCACGAGTTTGAGTGCTGAAATTTTTCTGAGGATAATTTAGGTCCTCGCACAGTCAAAATGAAGAGTTAAATCAATCTAGAATAGGGCCGAAATAGGGTTGGATATCGAGGGCAGAAACCTAAGCTATATTTTTGTGTTCGAGGCTAATCCATTGTATTTTTGAGAGTAGGAATGGTTCCAAAAAGAGACAAGGATTTTCCCCTTAATCTTCCTTCAATATTGCATCCAAAGCTTTGCTCATATATTTTTTCGTAATAAAGGAGTCGAAAATGTCATAGAGATAGATAAACCATATGATTAATCCCAAGGACGGTAATACGACGTTAATTTTTTTTTAAATCTTCTTTCCGTCGGTATTCGGAGTGTTTGTTTCCATTGATATTCCAAAAAAAATTTCCATCGGTATCGATGTTAAATTTTTAAAACAAAAAAATTATTTCCGTTGGTAGTCAAAATTTCGTTTGTTGGTATTACGATGCTATTTAAAAAAAAAATTCTTCCGTCGGTATTACGACGTTACTTTTTTTTTAAATATTTTCATTTCGTCGAAGAGAGACACTCAAAACGTACATTAATAGTGTTCGTTGGCATCGGCATAAAATGTTTATAAACGTCGGAAAAGTGGCGCATCGTGAAATGTCGGAAGAGAGACGGACAATTTGAAACGTCGGGTGCGGCGACTCGAAAAACGTCGATAAGGTGGCTCTCACAAACCCAGAGTTAAGTCAAGTGTCGGAAGTTCGACGTTAAAAACCATGTTTTTTCGCACCTCAAAACGTCACTCTTGGGATGCCTATATGTCGCAAGGGTGACATTTTAATGTCAGAATTTAGACAAATGTGCTAGTGTGTACATGAGCATTGACATATTTCTTTAGAATTGTTTTGTGCATGGAACGTAGGGATTCTTTTGGATTATTATGTTAACAATCATTTGCATCTTTTATAAGCCCTGTGTTTTAATTTTTAAAGTATGATAAAGGCCACTGAATCACGGCATTCACCCTGGTTTTTAAATTGTATACTCCATGTCACGAAGGAGATGCATAGTGACATTGGAAGCAATTGTTTCTTGTGTATGTTTTTGTTTCTGCACTAGGATATGTAAGTAATGAATCGATGTTTCCTTCTAAATATGATTTTGAAATGATATTTTCTCTAGTTTTATATGGGTTTGCTATTGAGTTGTGGGAGGCATTCTTGTTTTCAATTATAATTAGTAATGAATATCTATATATGTGAGCCATCACCATAAAAGAAGAAACATAAACATGCTATTGAAGGTTCATCGGTGTAGTGATTGGTATAGCTATTTGATGTGTTGCCTATGGGGAAATTTTCAAATAATTATTTTGTGGCGTTTACGGGATGGAGCCTCGTAGGTACGGTAGGAGGAATTTTGGTCATGTTGAAAACTATTATTGTTGACGATATGTAAGCAAGCCAACATTGAAGAAGGGTTAATGCGCGGAAAGCGACTTAGAAGGATGCCTTGAGAAGGTTGATTCTTGTAGGAGTTGTGAGAAAGATCAGCGGAGTTACCACTCATAGATGCGTACTTACTGTAGCGAGGAGCGGTGAAAATTATGAATGCCACAGCACGGGTTATGAGTTCGATCAAGCTACATCTACACCCGGATATAGGCTTGTTTTATATTAAGGCCATCAAAAAATAAGTTACATAATGGCCTTGGAGTGGAGGTGCGATGGATTGGAGAAATACAAAAGAGTGAATGGAGATAACGAGTGGAAAGGGTTAATGGTAACCCACAAGATTAGCCAAGGAGGAACTCGCGTTTCTTGAACCGGTCGTTTTGTTCTTGTGCAGAGTTCATTTCGATACATTGGGGTTCCTTTTTTCTGCTATGAGAGGGAATGACCAACGAGTAGTTGAAAGCTAGAGACAAGTATGTATGAACTACATAGTTACCAATGAAAGCGAGTGAGTCGGGCATGGGGAAAGGATGGTTTGTTAGAGAGCGAGAATAATGAGCTTGCTCCTTGCAACGGGAATGTGAGATCGCAATGTATGCGAGAAAAAGTCAACAGCGCACGGTCGGATGTTTGAGAAAGAATACAAACAATTGCGAGGAGATAGAGAAATTAAAGGAATGTTTGCATAAAAAAGGAAAAGATATACCCATGACCTGGATAACAAGAGAAACTAAGAAGGAAGGTTAGAGTCTGTGTATGAGGCGGGAGGGCGCAGTTTTTGTGAGATAAGGATGCTATTAAGGAGGATTTAGGCACGGTAGGTCGTCATTTCTCATGGAAATCTTATTTGGGACGATCAGCAGTTGAATTTGTGATGCTCTCTCATCCTGTATCTACTATGCAGGTAACCAGGTTGAAACTGTCTATGTTTGTAGCATCACCCGAGAGACAAATTTGTAGGGTGGTACGCTCTGTCCCACCTAGTTATCAATCATTCTCTGCCACACATGGCATAGAATCCATTCCATGGACCTCTCCCTTGTATTCCACAAGATTCCATATGGAACTATTTGACGAGTTCTACACAATCTTCTCTTCCTCACTTTGTCTCCTACACTTCAGCAACATGATGGTCCTTATGTTAGTGGGTATGGACACCTACAACGATCCCATTCACCTCTTATTGGGAACCCTCTTCATGGGGGGAAGTTTCCTTCGTAATATCCTCCTCTTTTTTGGCGAGGGGGAAACCTTTGCGGGGATATTTTCCATCTCCTCCAAGTTAGCTCTTAGCCTCGTATGATTCCTCCACATTACGTAATGGTTGCTAATGTTTGGAAACCTACCACGTTGTTGTAAGCAGGCTACAACACCACCCAAAATTTTTTGTATATTTAAAATTTCGGGTTCCCCCTCTGCTCGCCTAGGCGTTAAAGTCTTTTTTCTGACCTGCAGTCAATGACATCCCGCCGACCTATCCCCAACCCCTCACGAGTTGTCTCATCACCATGACTTGATGCTGTTGCTGCAATCATGCCATATGTGGGAGGGATCATCTAGCGCAGGCTCAAACATTCTTATCACAGTCGTGCCATGTGTAATGAGATTGCCATGCATATGTTTGAACGAAAACCTTTTGTGTATTGACGAGTAAAATCCTTCCCGATGTAGGTCATTAAGCATGTTGTTCGAATACTTTTATTAAGCTCGTTAATTTCATATGTTTTATCTAGCGACACCATTATCAAAGAGTAATTGTGATTGTCGTAATGTTCTACACAGGTCGACCCCACGGGTAACAAACTCCTCAGTCGTGTCACGACATCGAGGGAAATGAAATTGAGCTCAACGACGAGGCCAAAGATGCGGAACAGGGGAGGAGGAGCAGCAAGTGACCAGTACTGCTAAAAGGAGAATAGTGTGATATGTGTCGATCAGAGAAAGAACCTTTTGTGTCACCAATGCAGAAGGTGTTCTTCATTAGTGCACACCGTAATTTTGAGATCTCGCATCATACCATCTCAATGTCGATGGGCGCACGCAAAGAAACATATTTCGCCACTTCGATGAGTCTAGTATAGCCCGGTGAACAAAGCAGACTCTTTAGTTTCCTCTAGACAATGACCATCTCATTCGAGGCGTTCTCGTGCCAGGTAGCAGTGCGAAAGCACGCATGTTGGTGTGGCAAGCCAAAGGGAGAGTTTTCAAATATGTGAGCGCATCTTTGAGAAGCAACATTTATGAATCCTAAGATACATATTGTGGCATTACTTAGGTTGCAAGGAATACATGTGGAGGAGCAAAAGGGCCTTAAAACCCTCGTCCCCTTTGCTCATTAAGTTGTCTATGCGAGACCTCAAGAGATGAGGAATTTCAAATTGAACCTACAAGGTCATGTTGAAATGCATACGCCTTTGGTAGCCGGATAGAAAAGGTCAATATGAAAAGGCTATCAATGTGGCTCGAGGAGTATATTTCGACTCTCGATCTTTCAAAATGAGGAGCCTTCGTGTCATGGGGATAAGTAAATAATCAAATTAAAACTAGGCTCGAAGCACATGGTTTTAAAACCATAAGTTATCTTGGAGCAAAACTCATGATAACCTCATGAAGGGCGCAAGGTGATGTTGTATTTTTAATATCAAAACACATATTGTTGTAGTGGTCAACCTCACATGGGCACCGATGCTTTTATACGTGGTGGTCACATTTAATAGTCTGGAGCAATATACACATGTAGCATGGAAGGCGTTTTAAACACGGAGTCCAACGCTGCATGGCGCGGACGTGCATGGACACAACGTATAGAGTTCAACGTGCAATGACGGGTTTTTTTTTTTCGACATAAAGAACTTATACATACAATGGTTTTATATTTACAACGAGGAGCAGCGCAAAGGATCAAAGAATGTTTGGTCAAATTTACGTTGAAAACCCTTGCGTAATGACACAGAAGACGTTGCATGGAGCATACATTCGACATGTCTTTGTATCCGTGGAACCAAATGGAAACGGTTTCATACGTGGCGGTGAACGCGCTTCAAATTTAAACCTTTAACGCTCGATACATGGAGTGAAGTACGTACCCATGTTCTAGCGTTGCATGGACACGTAATATGGTGCAAAGGTGCAAAGTATGTTATAAAAACTATGCAGAAAAGAAGATGATAATCTATGCTTTGAGCGCTCGCAAGAATAAGGTGTTGGAGGAGCGAGTCATATAAAATAAACAAAGAGAAGGCGTTACATGGCTGATGTCGACTCACGCAAAAGCTTTAGGGCAGATATATAATATGCCATGGTCTAAAGTCGCATTTACGTGCATAGAACCGAACGTGCAATGTTACGTTTCATAGAGCCAATGTAAACGTTCATGCATATACGTGGCGGTCAAAATTTCGGACTAAAGCGTGGAGCAGACTGCTATGAGTATATTGGCATGTTTAAATCGGCGCCGGTGAATCGTTTCAAAGTCGTATAAATAGTATGAGCAACCATGGAAACATTACGCATGGCTCGTACATGTCCGTGGCGAGATTTTATCCGTATATTTCGAGAGCAAGCTAGAAATCATCCGTATGAGATGGCAAAGTTCAACGTCCTTGTTCGGTACCGTTTCCCGCCTTTTCGTTTTCATGTGCTCCAATATAGAATGGTCACAGGAGAAAGTTTCCTTAGTGCCGAGCAACATTCTCAGAATGCATTCACGATATGTAGTAACCGCCATATCAATGTCTTTTTTTCTCCGCGAATGACACCACGTGGGCTTCATCTCCCATTAATGCAAAGAACCCCGATGGAAGGCAGGCAGCGTTTGATGTCATCCAACTAGAATGAGATAATAATAGTAATGCAACATAATCTCGTCCAGACTGCATGCGCATGGGTGCAGCTGTGTCAGCTCTGTCATTGCCGTAGGATGCACCAGGAAAGGGGAAACACTCAATCAAACCAGCGCAGTACTAGCTATGAGACGTTTTTCAGCAGTGGCAAATCCCTCGATACAGCAGATGAGAGAGGCTCTATTGCAAGCGCAAGAGTCCCACCTTGAAAATTATGACGAAAATGCTGATTCAAGGAGGCTTAAGGTTCGATGGTAAATCAGTCCAGCAGATCGATGTTATCAGATTTCCTTTGGAAGACTCGATTTGTTAACATCATGTGAATATAGCATAGCAATGGCGCTGGTCTGCTTATAACCTGACTTGCCACCACGAAGACAAGCTGTTCGAAGGGCAAGAGAGTTGTCGGAGTGCGTTCTTTCTTACAGCTTCACTAAGGAGCAGCGCCCTCACCTTATTTAGCATGACAGCATGCAGACTCATCAACCCCATTTCGAAGGGGCGTTCCCTCAGTAAGATCTTAGCACAAACTTTCGGACATGATGAAAGTATCATTGGAGCCCAACACAGTTTTCATTATGGAGAACACAAGTTGCATGTTGCCCAAATCAACAGTTCCGCTCCATTGGGAGGAAATAGAGCATTTCCCAGCAAGCGAGAGAATTGACATACTGATGGCATATGTGTTAGTTATTCCTAGCCCCCTACTAAAATCAAAAGCCGGGAACCAGAAACGCATCACATGCAGTGGGAGATGGCACAAGCAAAAGCCCTTTGCCTCATCAATGGGTTGTCACTACAAACACTCGGATCCCAAGAGAACTTGATAAGGACCACATTGCAACATAAAACTTGACCACACAGGGGTCCAAAGTTTTCATTTTGCTTGTGTAATTAATTGTGCCTCTTAACATTGTCATTTAAGCAATGAAGACATGTAACCTAAGATATGTGATTGCAGGTGGAGGCTGTCGATGCGCACGATGAGTTGGAGTTTTCTCAGCAAGCAAGAAGACCGGTTTTCAAAGCACATGAGATGAAGAATACTGCTACAAAATCTGCAGATCTGCTTGAAGTCACAGGTCGCAGATTTCTTCAGGTCGCATGTCTTCGATTTTTTTCCTTTTGTGACCCATCGACCTAGCGACCTAGTCGCAAGGTCGCAAGGTCGCACCTCTTCGATTTTCTGCCTTTTGCGACCCTGCGACCCAGCGACCTAGTCGCAAGGTCGCATACCGTCGGTTTTTCGCCTTTTGCAACCCTGCGATCCAACGACCTAGTCGCAAGGTCGCAAGGTCGCATATCTTTGTTTTTACACATTTTGCGACCCCGCGACCCAGCGACCTAGTCGCAAGGTCGCGAGGTCGCATGTGCGCTGTTTACACGATCCGCGACCTCGCGACCCAGCGACCTAGTCGCAAGGTCCAAGGTCGCACCTTGGCCATTCTCTTACAACTTGCGACCCCGCGACCCAGTCAAGTCGTAAGTCGCAATGACAGCTCAGATCGCAGGTCGCAACGACAACTCATATCGCAGGTCGCAACAGCAGCCAGGTCGCAGGTCGCAACAACGGCTCAGGTCGCAGGTCGCAAAAAGGACTAGGTCGCAAGGCAGCCCAACGGTCGGGAAGATGAAAGATCAAGGACGCCTGGAGGGCGGTTTCTGCATTATAAATACTTCCTTTGGGAACTTGTAAAGGGCTTTTTCTTTTGGAAAGAAAAGAGATACATGGCATTGTACTGAAAGATTATACTCTTAGGCATATGAATACAGATTCTTGTTAAAACACCCTATGGTTATGATGTGTTTTGCTGTGCGAAGACTGTGTGTATTCTTTGTACAGTTTCAGAACACCCTATGATTAATGAAGCTTCACTTTTCATGTCATCATTTATGCGTCATGGCTATCTGTGTTGTATCAATGATGTTCAGTTTATCATCTGCTATTTTAATGAATGTTAATGAACTATTTTGTTAGCATTTCGTTTTATCTTTCAGAAAATAAAGGGACATCTCGCCATAAAGAACTATTTCTTTCATGGTCAGATTACCTTACAAGCAGTACCCCAAAGATGTGTTTCTAATGACATCCCCTGAGGTGTACATGCTTTATTTATAATCTTGCTACGCATAGTGTTTGATTCGCATTTAATGCATCAATCATGTATTCTGTACCATGTGAATAAGGGTGTGTCCATAGGTCCAATCAGGTTCTTTTGAGACCGAAGGGAAGGCATCTTAAGCGGTAGCCGGACCCACACCCCGGACGGGATCCCTACTCCAAACGGTTCAAGGTCTAATTGGGACTTTCTACCGGGGAGATCCCCTACTGTTGGCCGGACAAATTTTCCCGTCAACAGAATTGGCGCTAGAAGGAGGGCCAACCTCCGACCAGATGTTTAACGAAAAGGGGAGGGCCAGATGACAAGCTGACAAATTTTCCCGTCAACGGAATTGGCGCTAGAAGGAGGGCCTGAACCTCCGACCAGATGTTTAACGAAAAGGGGAGGGCCAGATGACAAGCTGAGCCCTTAGAGCCTGCAGTTAATCTCATATCTGTAATGGCTCGTTCCCAAATCATTCTCCCGAGATGTTTGTCGGAGTTTTATGAGCCTGGATACTACATCTCCGATGAACTTATGTATCACTTGTCCCAGTTAAAATTTGATGGTGAAAATGGGGTGTCCATAACCCAACACTCTTCAGATTTTTGTGACTTTGGTGAGTGCCACGAAATTGACGATGAGGGTTTGTTTTGTTTGCTTTTCTTCCTCACTCTCGAAGGTTGCGCTGAGCAATGGTGCTACACTTTGCCGGAATCTTCCATCCATTCATTTGAACAAATTGCCAGTGAATTACAACAAGCTTTTCACAGGTATGATTTTCATAACATTTTACTAAAGATAAATGACATCAGAATGGAACCTCAGGAATCTTTAGATGAGTTCTCTATCAGATTCGTTCATTATTGTTTTGAGTTCCCTGAAAAGGATGTCGATTGGAGGTTGTTAAGAGAACAGTTCGCGTATGCGATTCTCGTTTCCCTTGAACCATTTCAGTTAGCAACCCGACCTGAGCCTAGTGTTCCCTATGACAATCCGCAAGTCAACGGTTGTTTTGACTTTGAGTCTTTCACGTACCATGTCGAATCTGAACACCCCAGTGGCTCATTATCTCTTTTGGCTCATGAAACCTACCCCGAGCCCACTCGATGTCTCCCTGGGCTTAGTCCTAAATCTGGTTCACATTCGAATTATGAATCAGATTCACATTCAGATGATGAATCTGGTTCACATTCGGATTATGAATCTGGTTCACCTTCGGATTATGAATCTAGTTCATATTTGGATTACGAATCTGGTTCAGATTCGGATGATGAATATGGTTCACATTCAGACGATGGATCTGGTTCACATACGGATTATGAATCGACTCCTACCCCGCATAAAGTTGATTCCCTTACAAGGTCTGCCAGATCATCGTTTTCTCTGAATGACACGGATGCGCGTGCTGAAAAGCCTTGTAGGGTTAACACCCCTATGACTCAATATTTTCGTTCATTGTTCCCTAGTTTTTTTCTTGATCCCGCCACACCAGTAAATTTTTCTAGACATTCAGAGTTTTCTTACACTGGTATTGGCGAAAATCATAAGCAAGCAGGTGGTGTTTCACAATCACAGTCTAAAATCGATGAATCTTTCAAATCTGATCTGTCTCACTCAGAACCTTTAGACAACCATGGGAGTGATTTCCTATATGAGCAACTTCAAGATGTCCCCGTTATCAATCCATCCCAGTTGGTAAACCCCAGGGAGCCTAAATTGCTAGGTACCGAACTTAACCAAACCGATGGTTGCAGCGATTACTCCTTATCTGAAAACATATTCAATCATACCGCTGACGACAGTCACTCAAATCTCTGTGCTGACCATACGAAGACACTTGAATTCGATGATCCGTTTTGGGAAGATTAAAGTACCCACCAGAAAATCGAAACGCGTCAGCTTCCGCCGAACGTTTCTGAAATGACAATTCCCCAGTACCATGCTCCTTCCAGCATAAACGAGTCGAATTCACCCCATCCTAGCAAATCCGGAGAATCCGACATTTTGGATTATCAATCTGTCAGTGCGCAAACATTCGACCAAATTGATACAAAGCCCACTGACATCTTTCAAATCACTACAATTGATGATCACGCCCATTCGCCTGTTAATCTCGCGAAGCAGTCAAAGTTGGAAAGCCCCTTGCTTGAAGGTCTAGAGTTTGTTCAAAGCAGTGAGGAATTTCAGGCTCCTTTAAACGTGGATTCAGATCCCCATACCCTTAACCAAACCCAGGAGCAACCCCGGACTAGGGTTTTCGAAACTATAATCTCTACGCTTAGATGTGCATGAATCTATAATTCGCCTGGCACTTGCGTATCGTTTCCATTCCATAAAACTGATGGTCCCCAACACCATGATGAGATTGTTGATCAACTCAACCAACCCCATTCGGTGAATGTGCTTGCAAATAGGAATTGGCTTACCCATCACCCCTCAAATCCAGGATCATGCATGAATGATTTTATGTCATTTATCCATAATGTTGAGTTTCAAGAACATATTGCTGGTTATCAAGATAAGAATGGGATTCAGCTTGCATAATCTTTTCTGGCATGTTCTTTGGCAAGTATCTATGATCGTCTTGCCGTTGCACCTACTCCTCAGGTAAGTTTTGTTGCTACTACACTTTTTTGGATACTGGCTCTGATCCTGATCATTGTTGTCGTTGCAGGATGCAAATTAATGCGGTGGCTACACTGGAAAAATGATTTTACATAACCCGACCGCATCATTGGTTAAACTAGGGTTTAGGTGTAGGCTAGCTAGGACCTGCCATAAAATTTTTTAGTTTCAAGTTAATTAGGTTTACTTGCAAAATTTTTACTTCATAGTTTAAAATTGTGTCTGTTGTTTTTGTTTACGATTAATATCTTAGGCAACATCATGTTACAAGTATTTTCTTTCATTTCCTTTTCGGTGGCTTCTTGTTGCATAAATAATCATTGCTTGTATTGCGCCTCTTTGCCACCTACAACTGGTTGATCGTTCTCGCACATGGCATTGCATTGCATCCTGAGCCTTGCCTTTTATTGCGTCGTACTCCCTCTTACTCACATCATTTCTGTCATGTCGCCTGCCACTGCAAGAGCCCTCACTACAACCCTATCACCTTGCAGCCTTGTTTTGCCCCGATTGCTGAAGCAGTAACTCCATTGTTTTGGCGTGAGGTGGTGGTGGCTATCTCAAGAGGCAGCTTTCTCTTAGGACGAGTCGTTGAAGTCACATTCTCAACAAGATGCCTATGATTCTAAACTCATTTAGCTAGGGAGATACGAGCCGGTTGTTTATGGGAGACCTAATGAGTTTGAAATGGCCCATACCCGTAAGCCTAAGCCTTGTGCCCAGCATAGTCTTGGACGTTTCAATGATCTGTTTTGCGCGCTTTGCCTATTGTGGTAAATGGGATGTGAAGGTTCGGCACAAGGGCAAACCCAAATCAGGATATCTTTCAGTTTCTGCAAAACGAGAAACAACCTCTCTTGCTCGTAAAATAAGTCGGGATCCCTCATCCGCCCATGAAAATAAGTACCACGAGCACATGTAAATAAGTGCTATAAGCACATGAAACAGATAAGGGTAAAGGATCGAGAAAGGCTTCTTGCACAGAGAGGTAATGCAACGACTCCGCCGGGGTACTGACCAGGCTCGCTAGCAGTGGAGCAACGTTTGTGATTTCTTGAAGTGACTCCATCGGGGTATTGTTCAGGCCTGCTGGCAGCGGAGCAACACCAGAAACTTACTTTAAAAAAAAATCCTGAAAATAATAAGCCCACTCCCTTGCTCTTCACATCATCAACAAGCTACTGGCGTCTGTGAGCTTTCTCTTTGATGTGTTTCTGGCTAGCGGGACTTAGTTGAAGCACAAGGATTAGGCGTACCTGTAAAGTGCCAAAGTAATACAAAGGGTACCCACGGAACTTGTTCAATATTCCCTTGCATCATTATCTGGACTCAGACTATTGTGGTGATATTGACAGAGATTCTGGATTCTACCAGTGGTTCGCCATTTGCTATAGCCGCTACAACACCACCCAAAATTTTGTGTAGATTTAAAATTTCGGGTTCCCCCTCTGCTCGCCTAGGCGTTAAAGTCTTTTGCCTGACCTGCAACCAATGACATCCCGCCGACCTATCCCCAACCCCTCACGAGTTGTCTCATCACCATGACTTGATGTTGTTGCTGCAATCATGCCATATGTGGGAGGGATCATCTAGCGCAGGTTCGAACATTCTTACCGCAGTCGCGCCATGTGTAATGAGATTTCCATGCATATGTTTGAATGAAAACCTTTTGTGTATTGATGAGTAAAAGCCCTCTTGTTGTAGGTCATTGAGCATATTGTTTCAATACTTCTCTTAAGCTTGTTAGTTTCATGTGTTTTATCTGTGGTTATCATTATTGAAGAGTAGTTATGATGTGATAATGTTCCACAGGTCGACCCCACGGGTGATAGATTCCTCATTCGGACCACGACATCAAGGGGAAATAAAATTAAGATCAACAACCAGGCCAAGGTTGCGGAACAAGGGAGGAGCAGGAGCAAGCGACCAGTACCGTTAAAAGGAGGATGGTGTGATGCATGTTGTTCAGAAAAGGAACCTTTTATCTCACTGATGCAAAAAAATTTTCTTCATTAGTGCACACCAGACGCTTTAAAGCGCTCCATTGGTAATGTCCGGGTCCTGCATCATACCATCTCAATGTCGATGGGCGCACGCAAAGAAACATATTTCGCCACTTCGATGAGTCTAGTATAGCCCGGTGAACAAAGCGGACTCAGAAGTTTCCTCTAGACAATGACCATCTCATTCGAGGCGTTCTCATGCCAGGTAGCAGTGCAAAAGCACGCATGTTGGTGTGGCAAGCCAAAGGGAGAGTTTTCAAATATGTGAGCGCATCTTTGAGAAGCAACATTTATGAATCCTAAGATACATATTGTGGCATTACTTAGGCTGCAAGGAATACATGTGGAGGAACAAAAAGGCCTTAAAACCCTCGTCCCCTTTGCTCATTAAGTTGTTTATGCGAGACCTCAAGAGACGAGGAATTTCAAATTGAACCTACAAGGTCATGTTGAAATGCATACGCCTTTGGTAGCCGGATAGAAAAGGTCAATATGAAAAGGCTATCAATGTGGCTCGAGGAGTATATTTCGACTCTCGATCTTTCAAAATGAGGAGCCTTCGTGTCATGGGGATAAGTAAATAATCAAATTAAAACTAGGCTCGAAGCACATGGTTTTAAAACCATAAGTTATCTTGGAGCAAAACTCATGATAACCTCATGAAGGGCGCAAGGTGATGTTGTATTTTTAATATCAAAACACATATTGTTGTAGTGGTCAACCTCACATGGGCACCGATGCTTTTATACGTGGTGGTCACATTTAATAGTCTGGAGCAATATACACATGTAGCATGGAAGGCGTTTTAAACACGGAGTCCAACGCTGCATGGCGCGGACGTGCATGGACACAACGTATAGAGTTCAACGTGCAATGACGGGTTTTGTTCGACAGCAAATTATACATACAATGGTTTTATATTTAAATCGAGGAGCAGGCGCAAAGGTTCAGCAATGTTCGGTCAAATTTACGTTGAAACCCGGTGCAGAATGACATGAAGACACGTTGCATGGAGCATACATTCGACATGTTCGTCCGCGTGGAACCAAATGGAAACGTTTCATACGTGGCGGTGAACGTTTCAAATTTAAACCTTTTAACGCTGATACATGGAGCGAAGTGCTGCAGCCATGTTCTAGCGCTGCATGGACACGTAATATGGTGCAAAGGTGCGGTGGCATGTTATAAAAACTATAGTGCGATGATGATAATCTATGTTTTGAGTGCTGCAAGAATAAGGTGTTGGAGGAGCGAGTCATATAAACTAAACAAAGAGAAGGCGTTACATGGCTGCTGTCGACTCACGCAAAAGCTTTAGGGTAGATATATAATATGCCATGGTCTAAAGTCACGTTTACGTGCATAGAACCGAACGTGCAATGTTACGTTGCATAGAGCCAACGTAAACGTCCATACATATACGTGGCGGTCAAAATTTCGGACTAAAGCATGGAGCAGACTGCTATGAGTATATTGGCATGTTTAAATCGACAGTCAGTAACCGTTTCAAAGTCGTATAGCAGGGCGGAGCAAACTATGGAAACATTACAGATGGCTCAGATATGTCTGTGGCGAGATTTTATCCAGATATTTCGGAGAGAGAAATAGAAATCATCCAGACGAGAGAGCAGGTTCAACGTCCTCGTCCAGCTGTTTCCGGCCTTTCGTTTGCGTTCCAATATAGAATGGCTGTTGGTGGAGAAAGTTTCCCTAGTGCCGAGCAGTGCCTCCCCAGAATGCATTCACGATATGCAGTAACTGCCATATCAATGTCTTTTTCTCCGCGCATGACACCACGTGGGCTATCTCGTTAATGCAGTGTCTCGATGAAGGCAGGCAGCGTTTTCTATCATCCAACGTGAATGAGATAATAGTAATGGAAACATCATCTCGTCCAGACTGCATGCACATGGGTGCAGTTGTGTCAGCTCTGTCATTGTCATAGGATGCACCAGGAAAGGGGAAACACTCAATCAAACCAGCGCAGTAATAGCTATGAGATGTTTTTCGGCAGTGGCAAATCCCTCGATACAGCAGATGAGAGATGCTCTATTGCAAGCGCAAGAGTCCCACCTTGAAAATTATGACGAAAATGCTGATTCAAGCAGGCTTAAGGTTCGATGGTAAATCAGTCCAGCAGATCAATGTTATCAGATTTCCTTTGGAAGACTCGATTTGTTAACATCATGTGAATATAGCATAGCAATGGCGCTGGTCTGCTTATAACCTGACTTACCACCACGAAGACAAGCTGTTCGAAGGGAAAGAGAGTTGTCGGAGTGCGTTCTTTCTTACAGCTTCACTAAGGAGCAGCGCCCTCACCTTATTTATCATGACAGCATGCAGACTCATCAACCCCATTTCGAAGGGGCGTTCCCTCAGTAAGATCTTAGCACAAACTTTCGGACATGATGAAAGTATCATTGTAGCCCAACACAGTTTTCATTATGGAGAACACAAGCAGCATGTTGCCCAAATCAACAGTTCTGCTCCATTGGGAGGAAATAGAGCATTTCCCAGCAAGCGAGAGAATTGACATACTGATGGCATATGTGTTAGTTATTCCTAGCCCCCTACTAAAATCAAAAGCTGGGAACCAGAAACGCATCACATGCAGTGGGAGATGGCACAAGCAAAATCCCTTTGCCTCATCAATGGGTTGTCACTACAAACACTCGGATCCCAAGAGAACTTGATAAGGACCACGCTGCAACATAAAACTTGACCACACAGGGGTCCAAAGTTTTCATTTTGCTTGTGTAATTAATTGTGCCTCTTAACATTGTCATTTAAGCAATGAAGACATGTAACCTAAGATATGTGATTGCAGGTGGAGGCTGTCGATGCGCACGATGAGTTGGAGTTTGCTCAGCAAGCAAGAAGACAGGTTTTCAAAGCACATGAGATGAAGAATACTGCTACAAATCTGCAGATCTGCTTGAAGTCGCAGGTCGCAGATTTCATCAGGTCGCATATCTTCGATTTTTTGCCTTTTGCGACCCAGCGACCTAGCGACCTAGTCGCAAGGTCGCAAGGTCGCACCTCTTCGGTTTTCTGCCTTTTGCGACCCTGCGACCAAGCGACCTAGTCGCAAGCTCGCATACCTTCGGTTTTCTACCTTTTGCGACCTATCGACCCAGCGACCTAGTCGCAAGGTCACAAGGTTGCATACCTTCGGTTTTCCGCCTTTTGCGACCCTGCGACCCAGCGACCTAGTCGCAAGGTCGCAAGGTCGCATATCTTTGTTTTTACACATTTTGCGACCCCACGACCTAGTCGCAAGGTCGCAAGGTCGCATGTGCACTGTTTACACGATCCGCGAGCCCGCGACCCGCGACCTAGTCACAAGGTCGCAAGGTCGCACCTTGGCCATTCTTTTACAACTTGCGACCCCGCGACCCAGTCAAGTCGCAGGTCGCAATGACAGCTCAAATCACAGGTCGCAACGACAGCTCAAATCACAGGTCGCAACGACAGCTCAGATCGCAGGTCGCAACAGCAACCAGGTCGCAGGTCACAACAGCGGCTCAGGTCGCAGGTCGCAAAAAGGACTAGGTCGCAAGGCAGCCCAACGGTCGGGAAGATGAAAGATCAAGGAAGCCCGAAGGGCAGTTTCTGCATTATAAATACTTCCTTCGGGAACTTGTAATGGGCTTTTTCTTTTGGAAACTCAAGAGATACATGGCATTGTATTGAAAGATTATACTCTTGTACATATGAATACAGATTCTTGTTAACACACCCTATGGTTATGATGTGTTTTGTTGTGCGAACACTGTGTGTATTCCTTGTAAAGTTTCAGAACATCCTATGATTAATGAAGCTGCACTCTTCATGTCATCATTTATGCGTCACGGATATCTGTGTTGTATTAATGATGTTCAATTTATCATCTGCTCTATTAATGAATGTTAATGAACTATTTTGTTAGCATTTCGATTTATCTTTCAGAAATAAAGGGATATCTCATCATAAAGAACTATTTCTTTTGTGGTCAGACTACCTTATAAGCATTACCCCCAAAGATGTGTTGCTAATGACATCTCTTGAGGTGTACATGCTTTATTTATAATCTTGCTACGCATAGTGTTTGATTCATGTTTAACGCATCAATCCTGTATTCTGTATCATGTGAATAAGTGTATGTCCGCAGGTTCAAACAGTTTCTTTTGAGACCTAAGGGAAGGCGTCTTAAGCGGTAGCCAGACCCACACCCCGGACGGGATCCCTACTCCAAACGGTTCAAGGTCTAATCGGGACTTTCTACCGGGGAGATCCCCTACTGTTGGTCGGACAAATTTTCCCGTCAACAGAATCATAGGCAGCTTTCCACCCTTGGAATCACCATCCTAGGTTGGTAAACAAGTTTCCATTTTGTATTAGAAACACAGATTTATTGATTCACATCAAAATATCTAGGATAGAGCACTGGTCAACATGAGAAACATTTCCTGCATAAAATTAAAAATAAAGTTGTAAAATACCTTACTGATTTTGGAGGGAACATAACAGGTAGAGTGGTCCACAGGGCCTCCCCACACCAACTAGAATTTGAAGAGGGTTGGGCCCCCTATTTATCAAATCCCCCCCCCTAGCTGTCTACAAAAGTACTTAAAACCCCAATTCATCTCATTTTCCAGTTTCATACTTTTGAGGGCATATTTGGACAACATAAATGAGAACAACTTAGCGTGGAAAATTTTGGTAGAACAACATTGGAAAACAACTTTGGCAACCATATTTAAAGGGAGGAACTCATAACAGAGTTTTTGCCAACATAACAACACTCAAAACTCTTATTTGTTCTTTTGTTTCTTACTCTCCTATATTCTATTGATGGAATCTCAGTCATCATCTCAGGGAGGGTATGATCATAGAAATGATGGTGGAAGAAGTCGTGAAGGGAGAGGAGACAGGAAACAATAACAGGAATTTCCCATTGATTCCCCTTTGTGGAAGTGGGTCACAAAAAGAGAAAAAGATAAAAATTAAGGTGGAAACTACTTATGGAATTGAATAAATGCGAGGAAAATTTTGGATTCATAATCAAGGGGTAAATCCCTTTTGTTTTGGATTCCTAACAATGGGGATACATTTTGTAATATATCACGCCAAACATTAAGGCACAATTTCAAAAGGAGCATGACGATGCAAAGTTAGCCAGGGAAGAAAGGAGGGGTCACAAGCATGTTCTCGTAGGTTAAAAAAAAGGGCAATAAGTTCCTTCAACAATTGGGGAGGCATGAAGAGATTGAACACCAAACTCTTGGAAATAATGTTTGATTGTGGAAAGAGGGAAGAAACAGATGGCGAAGTTTCCCTTGCCATGCATGCATGTGGTATTTTCTAGAGTGGTGAATGAAGCACCCATGGGTTACAAGAGACAAAATTTGAAAAAGTATGCACCATCGTTCTACAGAAGGAGAACTTGTTGTGGACTAATACAACAAACCAACCACTAATAAATTTGATAGTATGTCTCCTTCAGGCCCATACTCTTGAGAGAAATAAATGCTTCAAATGAGGAGAATGTTAGGTAAACATGACTCGGGGTAGAGTCAATGTTGACTAGGGTAAATAGTAGTGGTTTTGGGGCACATGGTTTTGTGCACCTATGGTTTTAGCCCATGGTATTGCATGTAATGGAGCCTATAAGAGGTTGGGAAGACTTCACTGTAATGTAGGCCTGGAGGTGAGCGGTGAAGGCTCACTTGGCCGGATTAGCCAGGGTTTTTGGCCAATGGTTAATGAAATTTCATTAGGATGGGTTTTTCCCCGGATTTGGGGTTTTCCTGGATAAAAATTTGTGTTTATATTTATGATTTTTTGCTGGGTTATTTATGTTTATTTCTCTCAGTAAAATTGTTTATTATTTCTGCGGTAAATTTCTAACAACTAGTATCAGAGCTGGTGTAATAATTTTATTGTGTCCATAGTTTCACTACTGCTGTGTAAGAAGCAGGAATCATCTCTGTGCAGTTTGATTGGATAGATCTGAGCCTAAAGGTGTTGGATCTGTTATATCACAAACGAATTTGCATATGAAGAACACAGATCTTGTCAGATCTGATGTGGAACTACCGCTGACAAAGAGTCAACCAATGGGTAAACATGCTAACTGTGCAAAAGAGAATATTTGAGTGGTGCAGAGGCATATCTGGTGCAAGGGAAAGCGAGCCAGCGCAAATCTACATCGTGACAGAGAGCTCACGGACACGTTAGAGAGACCAATGTTGAGTTTATTTGAAGATCAGATCTGGGCGCAAGTAGCTGGTGAGATCCACAAACGATGTGAAGTTTTCATTGGTCTTGTGAGCCGATGTGTATGCAAATCGAGATAAGGTGGCCATAAAATTGCGAACCTGTTGCTCCTGCGATGATCTCCAGAGATCTAATATGAATAGAGGCTTGGATATAGGAGCAGTCTGGGCAGGGACTTGGTGGGGTGACGGCGGAAAGCGTGGTGATGTCTCAGGTGGCATTGAATAGGATGGATCTGCGTGAGATTTGAGCAAAGAAGTTAGGACAATCATGTTCAATTGAACGCTGTACGCGATGGCTCAACTTCTTGTCTGTGATGATTACAAATCACAGGGCCTCAATTGAACACCATTGACATCAATGATGAAATCTGATCAGGCGACGTTGAAGAATACTAGTGGTCTAGATATTGGCCATTGGGAACAACATATATCCCATACAATGATGGTGGCATTGTGGTAGAGCGCGTAGTCGACTTGCGATCTGCCCGGTGATGGCTGTAGTTCGATGAACGAAATTTTTTTTTGCGGAGTTGCAATGAGTCGTAGGTAAAGATGGCATTGTGCTTGGTGCCTTCGGCGCTATGGAAAGAGGATGCCAATGAGATTGAACAAGCTTGTGATGAAAATAACATTGCTTTTTTACAGCTTCATGGAGAACGTGCACGCGGTTCCCTTTCAAATCTGATACAACATCACCACATTATTTATGTTCTGCATGCAGACAAGAATGGAGAACTATTGACCAAACCCCAAACGAGAAATGCTCAGATTTAGTCGATTGCTTTTTTGTTTGGCTGGAAGAAGTCAAAAACATTAAAGAATATTTCCAAGTGTCAATGATAAGACAATATGTATGTATTTACATGTTGGTAGAGATTCTTCAATAGGCATTTTTTCTTCACTAGACTCGGCTGTAGATTCTGATGAATCTATTCCTCTGGTAAAGATGTGTGGGACTACCACTATCCATGATGCAGTTCTTGCCACTGAAGCAGGTGCCAAGTTCACAGGGATGATTTTAGTGGGCCATGTCGAAGAGGAAATTGTGGTCGAGGGTGGAGAAGAGGAGCTTCACCAAGCAACCAAGCAGAAAATTAGAATGGACCAGCAAAATCGTAGTGGGCAGATTCATGTACAACTATGATGTCCTCTTTGGAGAGGACATCATGAATGAATGTAGAAAATGAGAGAGGATACGAGCACCTGGATAAATTAATTGATGAACCATGTATCTGAAGAGAATTCCTAGAGGACTGGAAGTTACAGAGGCTGGTGACCCATGTAATCCGATATATGGGTTATTTTTATATGGACATTGATTTCATATGTACAAAGACAACAAAAATGAAACAAAAACATATATATATATATATTATTATAATGAAGTTAATTTTTATTACATGTAAATGGGCATACTGTTGTAAGACCTGGTATGGCATGCGTACCCTTGGGTAATCACTGGTAAAGTCTGGGTTAGACCTAGGTGATAGGGGGGGGATGTCAAGTTAACAATTACCCTGGGTAAAAATTTGAGGGGGGAAGAGCTAGAGGGAGCAGGGTTGTCTCACTTAGCAGATTTGGATAGATCTAGTCAATAATCCCCAAGTCAAGTTTAAGGGGGGAATTATCAGGTAAACATGACTCAGGGTAGAGTCAATGTTGACTAGGGTAAATAGTAGTGGTTTTGGGGCACATGGTTTTGTGCACCCATGGTTTTAGCCCATGGTATTGCATGTAATGGAGCCTATAAGAGGTTGGGAAGACTTCATTGTAATGTAGGCCTGGAGGTGAGCGGTGAAGGCTCACTTGGCCGGATTGGCCAGGGTTTTTGGCCAATGGTTAATGAAATTTCATTAGGATGGGTTTTTCCCGGATAAAAATTTGTGTTTATATTTATGATTTGTTGCTGGGTTCTTTATGTTTATTTCTCTCAGTAAATTTTTTTATTATTTTTGCGGTAAATTTCTAACAGAGAAGAGCATTGAATGCATGATTGAGACTTACAAAAGTAATTGCGATTTAAAATGATGGATACAATATATGAATATGGATACTGATGCTATAAAACAAAAAAGTGTACCTACACAATCCCATACAACCAGATGTAGGTGTCAACATATCACAAAATGAAAAACATGCGAATTTTCCAAAATGCTAGAAACTTAGAAAAAAGTAGACAAAATTAAAGATGTGCTATAAACTTATACAAAGTTTATGCCATAGACCTATGAAATCAAGATTTTTGAGGCCTTTGTTTTTTAAACAATGATTTTAGGGGATATTTTCCCTGAATTTGTATAGGGCATATTTTTTATTGTACCTTTCAATATGGATACAGATAAATTACAATCAATCATATGTTGACCATGTTGTATATGTACAATACAAAAAATGTACCAAAAAATACATACCCCAAACCCAAACAAGGTTGTATGGTGACTATGCTTCAAACGTCACGCAAGTTATCACAGACAATGCAAGGCCATGCAAAGCAATTGATGCAATCATTGAGTAGGTATGACTATAATATGTTTGGAACAAAATGTGAAGTTCATAGTTTGAATCTTTCTTTCAAAGCTATTATCGTTGAAGTTGCACAAATGAAAAAACATTGTGATGAAGCAAAAGAAATATAATATTTTATTATGAAGGACCAACATGCATAAACAATGTGTAGAAAATTTACCAAGCTCCAACTTCTTACTATTGGAGAAAATAGATTTGCATCACACTGTGTCTTGATTCAATTATGCGACACTAGGGTTCCTTTGTCTTTTATGGCAGTTTGTCCCAAGTGGCAAACATGGAGAGCACCCAACACTGAAAAAGCAATGCACATCAGAACTATCATTCTCGATAAGGCTTGTGGGGTTTGATTAAGTTGTTTCTTTCCATATTGAAGCCATAGTTGATCTGTTATAAACTTTGTGATATGGATATTCCTATGTTTGGAGACATTTATGAGCATATGATTGTATTTTGGAAAGAATTTAGCAGATTCTTGAAGGCTTTGCTATATTTGTGATAGAAAATACAATAAAGGTCATAAGTGTGCTCAGAAGAAATTATTTTACATAGATTGTGAAGATGAAGAAGAAAATGAACAAGAATCTTCAAAAGAAGAGGATATACACCACCAACCAACCCTAGAAGAGGAAGAAATGAGTCCTACCATATCGTGTAATGCATTGGCAGGAATTACCACTCCTCAAACTCTCAAGATAGAAGGATATATCAAGAAGAAAAAGGTAATAGTTTTGATTGATTCAGGTAGTACCTATAATTTTATTCATTGTAAGGTAGCCAAAATATTGAATTTTTTGCTATACCCAGCACCAAACTGTCAAGTGATGGTTGTAAATGGAGGAACTATAAATTTCTCTGGAAAATGCCATAATATCGAGCTAACCATGGGTGAATATATATTAAATAGTTCAATGTTTTCCATTCCTATGGGAGGTGCTGATGTTGTACTAGGAGTACAATGGTTACAATCTTTGGGGATGGTAGCTTTTAATTTTCAAGAACTTTTCTTGAATTTTTTTTTAGAAGGAAAGGAAGTCGAATTACGGGGTATTGTAGGGAATTCAGGAAATATAATAAGCTCTAATGTCATGACAAAGCTTCTAAAGAAAGAAAAACGAGGCGTAAATGCACAATTATTCTCACTAGAAGTTCCAACATCAAAATCATCTATTTCTTCAGATCTCCAAAAAGTCTTGGACAATCATTCCAAGGTGTTTGAAACTCCCAAAGGACTCCCACCTATTCGTGATCATGATCATGATATTCATTTGAATCGAGGAAGTGTTCCTCCAAACATCAAGCCTTATAGATATCCTTATGTCCAAAAGAGCGAAATTGAACGTATGATTGCAGAAATGTTAGAGTCTGGTGTAATTCAACCTAGTCAAAGTTCTTTCTCTACTCCTGTAGTATTGGTACACAAGAATGATGGATCATGGCGCATGTGTCCGGATTATAGGGAACTCAATAAGCTCACCATTAAATATAAATTTCCCATTCTTATGATTGATGAATTACTAGATGAATTACATGGAGCAATTTATTTTACCAAGTTGGATCTTTGTTCAAGATATCCTCAAATTAGAATGAAGACTGAAGATATTCTGAAAACAACATTTCGAACTCATGAGGTTCATTATGAATTTTTGGTCATGCCTTTTGGGCTTACCAATGCACCTTCTACATTTCAAGGGTTGATGAATTCCATTTTCAAACCCTTCCTTAGAAAATTTGTGCTAGTATTTTTTGATGATATACTAATCTACAGCAGGTCTTGGAAGGATCATGTTGAACATGTTGACAGGGTGCTCAAACTATTGCAGGAGAAACAATTATATGCAAAAACATCCAAATGTTTTTTTGGAGTACAAGAGGTGGAATATCTGGGTCATATTGTATCTCACGAGGGTGTTAAGGTAGACCCTAACAAAATTAAAGCCATTAAGGAATGGAAAGTCCCCACAACCATAAAGCAGTTGCGAGGATTTCTCGGATTAATAGGGTATTATCGCAAGTTTGTTAAGAATTATGGGAGAATAGCAGCACCTCTAACAACATTATTGAAGAAAGATGAATTTTCATGGACTCCTGAAGCAACTAAGGCCTTTGAACATCTTAAAGAGGCAATGTGCCTTGCACCGGTCTTAGCTACGCCAGACTTCACAAAAACCTTTATTGTGGAATGTGATGCCTCAGGAAATGGAATTGGTGCGGTTTTAATGCAAGAAGGAAGACCCATTGCTTTTGAAAGTCGTCCAATCAAAGAAAGTATTTACAGAAACCTATTTATGAGAAGGAAATGTTAGCAATACTGCATGCACTAAAGAAATGGCGAACTTACCTAATGGGAAGACACTTCAAGGTAAAAACTGATCATGATAGTCTTAAACACTTTTTTGAACAAAGACTATCTTCAGAAGAGCAGCAAAAATGGGTCACAAAGATGTTGGGTTATGACTTTGAAATAATCTACAAAAAAGGAAAGCTTAATGTTGTTGCAGATGCATTCTCAAGAAAGAATGAAGAGGTGGAAGCATTTCTTTGTGCCATTTCTATTATCCAACCAGATTGGATAACTGAAGCAAGAGATGAATGGAAGAAGGAAAAATATGTATGGACACTCATTCAAAAGTTGCAGCAAGATCCTAGTACATCTGATACATTTAGTTGGAAAATGATTCCTTATGGTACAAAGATCGCTTATATCTTTGTAAGAATTCCCAACTAAAACAAAAGATTCTTTTGGAATTGCACACTTCTCCTTTAGGAGGACACTCAGGATTTTTAAAAACATACCACAGGGTGAAGAAAGATTTTTTTTTGGATGGCCTTAAATCTGATATTAAAAAGTTTGTGGCAGAATGTTTGGTTTTCCAGTAGAATAAAGTTGAGATAATTAAGACCTCAGGTCTTCTACAACCTTCTTTAGCCAATTGATAAATCTCAAACAAAAGGATTTAGTGGGGGAACACGTTGAGGACTTACAAAAATTTAATATAAGGGTAACTTATATTTCAGAGGAACAAATGATTGATCTCTTCATAGGTACTTTAAAGGATAACATCCAACATGAAGTTCGCGTTTTGGAACCTGATTCATTAGAGAAGGCATTTAGGTTGGCTAGAAAAATTAAATGTAAAATTATGGAAACAAGGAAGCCTACCACTCACTTCTATAAAGAGGTAAGTGTCGATAATCCTAGATTTGCACAACCTACAAGGTTGACACCACAACATTTGGTATCAGAGCTTTGGATTCTAGGGTTTTGTTGCTCCAAACAGGTCATTGTGGCATTTGCACTATAACTTTTTTTCTACGAAGTTTCAGAAACTGAAATTTTTAGAGTGTGAAGTCGAAATCCCGAGGAACGTCATCGCAAAATTTCATAGCTTGGTTCGCAATAGTTTCTAAGATATGATCTGTGGAAGTTAGAGATTGTTGTAGGCTCCTGAATTTAACCTAAACAAGTCATCGCAGAATTTTCACTATAACGTTTTTTCTACGAAGTTTCAAAAGCTGAAATTTTTAGAGAGCAAAGCTGAAATCCTAAGGAAACGCGTTGGAAACTTTCAAAGCTTGGTTCACAATATGTTCGGAGATATGATCTATGGAAGTTAGGTCTTTTTCAAGCTCCCAAATTTTATCTCAAAGTGGTAATCGCGGGAAAATCTTCATAACTCTCCTTTTGAGCATCAGATTGGAATTCTGTAAAAAGTGACTGGAAGTACACAGACTATAGTTTCCTATCTATAAATTTCAGAGCCAAAGGAGAAAGAAATGACACGTGCAAATTCGTACAATTTCACTCTACTGAACCAGTCCATAATTAGGTCATTGTGGGAGATTGGACATAACTTTTTTGAAGAATCAAAATTAGGTCAGATCTGTGGCATTCTAAAGCAGATTCAGTGGGCTAATTCAAGGCCGAATTTCATCTATTGAGGTTCTGAAATCACATAGATAATTCAGTTTCAATATAGAGCTTCTCAAAAGCAAGAAAAAGGTGTGTATTTGGTTTTTAAAATTGCATAACGTTTGTTTAAAAAAGCAGTTTGAAGTGATTCCAAGGGCATATTTTAGAATTTTTCAGTATTGGGTTCTATAATGCCTCCAAAAAATAATTCCATACCCATTAAGCCCTCAAAAATCTATACTATGACGCATGAAGAGGAAGAATTGTAGTATGAGATATCAAAATTACGGTACCAATCGCAACAAATTTCGATCTTATGAAGAGTAACTGAAGATGACATAGATGGTTTAAAAGCATAAATGAAGGCTAAGTTGGATGGTTTGAAGGATCAAATAATAGTTAATAGGGATGATAAATTAGTGGAAGATCACATCAAGCATCAACAACAAGCTCTCCAACTCTTAAAGGATAACCTAACTTTGGTGCAGAATCTAATGAAACAACAAGAAGATCAACATCACATCGAAAGAAGTTATGAAGAAGTCACAAAAACAAGAACTCGACAAGTACGATCAATTTCAGAGTATCTCAGCAAGTGGAAGAACTTTCCTATAGAAGATTCCACATGGGAGGATGAGAATTTTATACAGAAGCATCAAGAAATAATCAAGCATTGAGGACAACACTTGTTTGAAGGAGAGGGGTATGTGAAGTCCCTATATTAATAGTGTAGTCCCTTATTATGTTAGTGTAGCCCCCGTTATTGTTATTGTTGTACCCCTGTAACCCCCATATTGTTATTATTGTGCCCTTACATTATTATTGTTAGGTCGGCTAGGGTTACATTATGGCCCCACTAGGATTACATTGTGGCCCAATGGGCTCCTATATATAGAAAGGAGGTTTTTTCATTTGTATCATCCAAGCATTGTTCATTCATATAATTTATTGGAGGTTGCCCCCTCGAAGTGGCTTATTTCTAAGGCGTTGATATCTCTTTTCTTCTATTTTTGGAGCTGGTTTCACAACATGTATGGCACCCATGAAGGGGATAATTATCAATAGATGGGACATATAAAATACCATTTGCATTACTAATTATCCTATTCACTGAATACAAAGTATACAATAAGGCTTGTTTGGCTAAATTTGGGAATGAAAGGAAAGCTCCAAAAAAAGACAAGGACAAGCATGCACACTTGCATCTCTCTTCCAATCACAACGGGTGGTGAGCTCCTGGAAATAGAAACTTGACCAAGCAGAATAAATTAGGATAACAAAAGTGCATTGGTGTGGAAAAGTGTGTTAAGGCCCAAGGGACACTACAAATTTTTTCTACCTAAGTGTTATAGTGTGATAAAATACAAGAAACCCAAAGCATATGAGAAAAACAAGCGAACAACAGGACCAAAAGAGACAATGCAGATTAAGACAAAGATAGGCTTGTTGTACGTTTATTTTGGATACAAGACAATAGGCTACAAGAATGCAAGGATCAAAGAAATATGAGAAATCAAAGTAAATCTTAATTTTCAAAACAGTTGTGAAAGAGTTCAATCCTATGACCCAATCAATACAAAATTTTGTAGCTGTAGTGTAACATTGTATGATAAACACTACAATTGCATAATGATTTACAAATGGAGTGTAAATATTCTTGGATTTCAAACCTCCATGACAAGCTATGTATATATTTGGTTCTTGGACAAATCTGTTTGACATGCAATAATATCAGACCTTAGAATGAATGTTGGTGTAATTATTTGGATATAGGTTGCTAAGTGAATAAATCCATGTGAAATTCATGCCAATTTCCTTTAAAATTCACTATCATAAAGTATATTCTTATTTTTTGCTAGAAATGAAGTTCTCTCGCATATATCAAATGGAACAACACTAGCTAGTGTATAATAAATTGCTAACAAAGAACACACCACTTAGCCTAACAACATCTTTATTATTAGAAATTCCAGTTTGATTTAAAGGCCAACGCATGAGGAGCTTGGTCATATTTTATCCTTTTATATATTTTCCAGTTACAATGATGAGCTCGGAGCTTCCATACTATGTCCATTTGTGGTCCCATTACTACTGCCAATAATCTCAGCATGTGTGCAAGTGCTAAGTCATGTTTCCTTTGGGACTATGGACAAGTTTCAAAACATAGACAGACTTTGAGAGCACATCATCCTCATAACATGACACATACTGATTCATGTATCCAGGAAAATGTTACTTTTATACATAAAACCATGAGTGGAAAGAAAATATGCATCAAGACAAACTATCTACATAAACATGAAATGTCCATGCATCACCAAGATCAAACCAAAACAAGAAGCATGTGATCACCAAGAAAAAAACCATCAATGAAAATAGGAAAATAATGTAGTAGAGGGTTTGTTACCATCATAATCAAACTGTTGTACAACCACATGAACAATATCATCTCAAAGCTGGGCATCACTACATTCTGGAAGGAGAAGCATTTCTAGGTTGTACACCTCAAGATAAAGTACCAAAAATGATGACCTCATCTAGTAAGGGAAGGATGGAGATGTGGAAATGTTAAAATTGGAAAACAGAGCTAAATTAAACTTTGAATTGCTCCTATGCAGAAGATAATTGCAGTTTTGAATTCCTCTTTTTGAGAGAACCAAAATCGATCTAAAGATTGTCAATTTTGGATAAGTAGAAGTGATATTTTGAATTTGTTCTTCCATGCAAAATTTAACAAGGTCAACCTCTCCTATATGTCGGCTCAATAAGCCCAATGGTTACGTCTCTTCAATCCCATAAAATTATATATATAGAGGACCGTTCTCCCATATATGACATCGAATTTATCGGATAGAAGTCTGAAGTAGCCGAGTTCTTGGAGCAGGTCGAAGGAGGGTTTTGTATTTGGGTTTTCTTCTGCATCTAGGCTGAGACATAAGTCTATTTTTTATCACCTTTAAGGTTGCTAAGGGCCACAGTCACCCAGGAAGAGAGTCAATTAAGTTAAGGCTTGTTTGAGGGTTATTTTGTGCTCTGCTGTGATCCGGATTTTAGGGGGAGGCCCCCAAGATCTTAAAAAAATTGAAATGGATCTGACTAGATCTACAAAATTAGAATGCCAGAAAAAAAAAGAGAACACAAAGAAAATAAAACCACAAATAAACTTGTTTTTATTAAAACAAAGAATAATTGTAGAAGCTACATTGTGGCGGACAATCTGTCCTTTTACAAGCTGAGGCTTGTTATTTATAGCCTTTTTTGAGTTACAATACCATGTGTAGATACCATAGGCCAATACCATGGATAGATACCACTTACAATACCATGGGTAAATCCCATGTGTGGATGAATACCATGGGTGGATACATACCATGGGTCACTTAAAATACCATGGGCGAATAAATATCATGGGTAGATGAACACCATGGTTCGATGCCATTTACAATACAATGGGTAAATTCCATGGGTGGATGGATAACATGGGTAGATGAATACCATGGGTTGATGCCATTTTCCATTCAGATCATTCCTCCCTCCTTAAGAAGCAATGGTCTCCATTGCGTGAAGTTCCCTCCTGAGAATCATTTGTTGAATATGAAGAGCTACTGAAGAGAAGGGTTTTGTGTAGTTAACCCATAACCCTGATGAACGAAGATTCGAGGATAGAGATACCCTGTAATACTTGTGACCAACTGTGATATTGACAGTGTGCTGCCTAGCAAATGGACTTCGATGAAGTGTCGGTTTGTGGATGAACCAAAACCATGAAAAATGAAGATCCAAGGATAGAGATACCCTATAATGCTTGTGACCAACTGTGTGATTAACAATGTGCGGCCTAGCAAATGGACTTCGATGAAAATAATTTTGTGCGGTTGACCCATAACTGTGATGCTAATTGTTGATGAAGTATCAAGTGCCTACATAGTTTGGGGTGGGAGGGCACGTCTCCAAATAACCCAAGTCAAATGTTGCTATGTTGAAACTAATAAATGTGAAGCAGGTGCCTACTAAAGCGGGGTGGGAGGGCACGTCTCTAAAGGGAACCCGCTTCGAATGCTGCTCCAGATTTAAAATGAGCATAACTTGGTCAATATAACTAGGAATATTTATTATAACATGTTTTTGGAAATGGAATGATCATTTGGCATCTTCTCATGTATTTGAAACCACTATCTGAAGACTCTAGACTCTCAGATTCGCGCTGGAATTGTCTCACAATCACAAAATTTCTGAAAAAAATAGTTGATCTTAAATCAACGATAACTCCCACATCTGGACTCCTATTCGACCGATTGGTTTTTTGAAATTGGGTGTTTTTTCAAGAGGAATCCAGATATGGTATTTTTTTGGGCAAATGTTTCACCAAAAGTTTCAGATCTGATCTAAAAACTCGCCACCCAAAAACAATTCATGGATTTTGCTGAAGATTGCTACAAAAAATTTGCAAAAAAAAGACTAGATCTATATTCCTTGAGAAAAAATACTCAAATTCAAAAAAACAATCGGCCAAATTGGAGTTCGGATGAGGGAGATATCGCTGATTCAAAATCAACTATGTTGAAGCAATGTTTCTGACGACAATTCATGGACGGCGGCTTTCCTGTCATTTTTCTCAATTTTTAGTGTAAAATTTTAGAAGAATGGATATATATCTGAGCTCCTCTTGAAAAATCACCCAATTAAAAAAAAAAAAAACGGTCGAATCGGAGTCCGGATGTGGGAGTTATCGTTGATTTAAAATCAACTATTTTTTCAGAAATTTTGTGACGGCGAGACAGTTCCAGCATGAATCTGAGAGTCTAGAGCCTCCAGATAGTGGTTTCAAATACATGAGAAGATGCAGAATGATCATTCCATTTCCAAAAACAGGTTATAATAAATATTCCGAGTTATATTGACAGAGTTATGCTCATTTTAAATCTGGAGCAGCATTCGAAGCGGGTTCCTTTAGAGACGTGCCCTCCCACCCCGCTTTAGTAGGCACCTCCTTCACATTCATCAGTTTCAGCATAACAGAATTTGGCTTGGATTATTTGAAGACGTGCCCTCCCACCCCACGCTATGTAGGCACCTGATACTTCATCAACAATCAGCATCATTGTTATGGATCAACCGCACAAAATCATTTTCATCGAAGTCCATTTGCTAGGCCGCACACAGTTAGTCACATAGTTGGTCACAAGCATTATAGGGTATCTCTATCCTTGGATCTTCATTTGTCATGGTTTTGGTTCATCCACAAACCCACACTTCATCGAAATCCATTTGCTAGGCCGCACACTGTCAATATCACAGTTGGTCACAAGCATTACAGGGTATCTCTATCCTCAGATCTTCGTTCATCAGGGTTATGGGTTAACTACACAAAACCCTTCTCTTCAGTGGCTCTTCATATACAACAAAGGCTTCTCAGGAGGGAACTTTACGCAATGGGGACCATTGCTTCTTAAGAAGGGAGGAATGATCTGAATGGAAAATGGCATCAACCCATGGTATTCATCTACCCATGTTATCCATCCACCCATGGAATTTACCCATTGTATTGTAAATGGCATTGAACCATGGTGTTCATCTACCCATGATATTTATTCGCCCATGGTATTGTAAGTGACCCATGGTATCTATCCACCCATGGTATTCATCCACACATGGGATTTACCCATGGTATTGTAAGTGGTATCTACCCATGTTATTGGCCTATGGTATCTACACATGGTATTGTAACTCAAATAAGGCTATAAATAACAAGCCTCAGTTTGTAAAAGGACAGATTGTCCGCCACAATGTAGCTTCTACAATTATTCTCTGTTTTAATAAAACAAGTTTCTTTGTGTTCTTTTTTTTTTTCTGACATTCTAATTTTGTAGATCTAGTCAGATCCATTTCAATTTTTTTAAGATCTTGGGGGCCTCCCCCTAAAATCTGGATCAGTGGTATCAGATTCAGGTTACGTCTCCATGGGAATGAGGGTTTGAAACATATTTTAGTTTCAATGTTTTGCAGCAATCTTCAGCAAAATCCATGAATTTTTTTTGGGTGGCGAGTTTTCAGATTATATCTGAAACTTTTGGTGAAAAATTTGAAAAAAAAAAGACTAGATCTGGATTCCTTGAGAAAAAATACTCAAATTAAAAAAAAAAATTGGCCAAATTGGAGTTCGGATGAGGGAGATATCGCTGATTCAAAATCAGCGATGTTGAAGCAATGTTTCTGACGACAATTCATGGACGGTGGCTCTCCTGTCATTTTTCTCAATTTTCAATGTAAAATTTCAGAAGACTTGATATATATCTGAGCTCCTCTTGAAAAATCATCCAATTTCAAAAAAAAAATCGGTCAAATCGGAGTCCGAATGTGGGAGTTATCGTTGATTTAAAATCAACTATTTTTTCAGAAATTTTGTGACGGCGAGACAGCTCTAGCGCGAATATTAGAGTCTAGAGTCTCCAGATAGTGGTTTCAAATAAATGAGAAGATGCAGAATGATCATTCCATTTCCAAAAACAGGTTATATTAAATATTCCGAGTTATATTTACTGAGTTATGCTCATTTTAAATCTGGAGTAGCATTCGGAGCGGGTTCCCTTGAGAGACATGCCCTCCCACCCCGTTTTAGTAGGCACTTGCTTCACATTCATCAGTTTCAGCATAGTAACATCCGGCTTGGGTTATTTGGAGACATGCCCTCCCACCCCAAGCTATGTAGGCACCTGATACTTCATCAACAATCAACATCACGGTTATGGGTCAATCGCACAAAATCATTTTCATCGAAGTCCATTTGCTAGGCCGCACACTGTTAGTCACACAGTTGGTCACAAGAATTATAGGGTATCTCTATCCTTGGATCTTCATTTGTGATGGTTTTGGTTCATCCACAAACCCACACTTCATTGAAGTCCATTTGCTAGGCCACACACTGTCAATATCACAGTTGGTCACAAGCATTACAGGGTATCTTTATCCTCGGATCTTCGTTTATCAGGGTTATGGGTTAACTACACAAAACCCTTCTCTTCAGTGGCTCTTCATATTCAACAAAGGCTTCTCAGGAGGGAACTTCACGCAATGAGGACCATTGCTTCTTAAGGAGGGAGGAATGATCTGAATGGAAAATGGCATCAACCCATGGTAATCATCTACCCATGTTATCCATCCACCCATGGAATTTACCCATGGTATTGTAAATGGCATCGAACCATGGTGTTCATCTACCCATGATATTTATTTGCCCATGGTATTGTAAGTGACCCATGGTATGTATCCACCCATGGTATTCATCCACACATGGGATTTACCCATGGTATTGTAAGTGGTATCTACCCATGGTATTGGCCTATGGTATCTACACATGGTATTGTAACTCAAAAAAGGCTATAAATAACAAGCCTCAGTTTGTAAAAGGACATATTTTCCACCACAATGTAGCTTCTACAATTATTCTCTGTTTTAATAAAACAAGTTTCTTTGTGGTTTTATTTTCTTTGTGTTCTCTTTTTTTTTTTGGCATTCTAATTTTGTAGATCTAGTCAAATCCATTTCAATTTTTTTAAGATCTTGGGGGCCTCCCCCTAAAATCCGGATCAGGCTGAGAGGGTTTTTCCTCATCTGATTAGGCCACAGACTTTGTCTCACTCCAGGGTCCAAGTTTTATTTGGAAAGCAACCTTAAGAAAGTCGCAGGTCTATTCAAGCGAACACGGGTCTGTTCAAGCGAATGCAGAAGGGTCCGAGCCCTAGTGCTACAGATTGGAGGGAGTTGTAAGGCTATGTCATGGTTTAGAACAATTGTTGAATTGGAGGTTTAGACCACAATCAACTTGATGGACTATTTCTTCAGGATGGGCCGCTGAAATCAAGTTTAAGAAGGATATGATTTGGTCATAGACCAACTATTAGAGCCATGGAAGGGCAGCCTCTAGCAGGGAAAGGAAGACCGCAGTAGAAAGGAGGATTTATGGACCTGTTGTGTTAGACAACGATGATCTACAGTTTACCTAACCAGACCAAAATTCTTCAGTTGTACAATTTGACCTTTGTGGAAAGAGTGCCTAAACTATAGTATTGATTGGGCCTAAGAGCTGTGATCCCGAATCTTCTTAATGGCAAGGCTTTTGACTCTAAATTATTGTACTCACTCTCATCTAAATATGAACAACACAACTAAATGATGGAATACAGTAGTATAAGCAATGCTATAAAGTTATATAGGCTCGATGGCACTTCTAGATATTCCTTATGTGCTATAAGAAACTTCATTATGGTCAATATCATAGGTAAAGTATGGCTCTTTAACGACCAATATGGGATAAGTATTGGCATAATGTATCAAGTAGAGTGGAATTCTTAGTAATAAGAAAGGATATGGTTCTCTCTGCGTGTCTTTTCAGAACAACACGAGTTTCATTTCGGGAAAAAGACCAAACATCCTATGAAAATCTAGGAGGTGAACTTATATTTTGAAGGGATCATAACCAAAAATATGTTGGAAGTCAACATTTCCAATCTAATTTGTCATGACTAAAGGTTGGAGATGCATAACTTCCTGCCACTAAGAATATATGTTGATGATATAGCATTATGACAGTTATGAGACTCCCAATGGCAAGTACTGCAATATTTTTTCAAGCTCTAATTCACCTTCAATAGATCTCTTGAAGCTACAATAAAGGGTAACCCATAGGAACCCCTAAAGAAACAAATTTGAAGTCTAAGACCTCATAGTTGGAACAACAAAAAAGTCTTATTTCCGGAATTGAAAATTTAAGCCTATGTGATAGACCTTAATCTATCTGAAGCAAGATATACATTATGAGACTATATGACCTTGCTACAATTTAGGAGTATAACTTCTATATGGAAGTGTTAAGTACATGAAACATATTATATATGAAATATATTCACTCAGATGCAAGAATTGTATAGTATTTACCTTGACTAAAAGACAATCACACTAATAGTATCTCTTAACAAGAATGGGTGACAGTCTCACCTTAATCAACAATAAACCTTGCTTGGCATTAATATATTTTCAGAGCTGGGTTCTTGGTCTAAGTAACTTTGGTATCTGTGCATCAGACATTAATGCATATGTCAATCTATCATTTGATACATGTGCATACAAAATCCTAGTATGTAAGTAACATTTAGACAACATGCCTATGACAATTTGACAAGAAATGTACGCAACATATATGATTGGACAAAAGTGGAATAGTGGTATGATGGAGGAAGAATGAAAATAAGAGCAGTAGCAAAAGTGGATGTTGATAAATGATAGTATTAGTAGAAACAATGTATTGCAGAAAGCCACCGGCAGCAATGATATGTTTTAGAATTAAGTCCTGTCACATATGGCAACAAATGGAACAACAACACATATACCTTGTCAGTTATACATGGCATTAATTCTAATGGCTTCTCAGCATATTCAATTTTTTTTTTTTGTCCTGCATTATGTATAAGATTATTACAGTATAGTAGCAGTATGGTGTAGCCTCAATAAATTGATGATATTTTATATAGAGCTTTGTTCACAAACAAAGTTGTGAACAAGACATATGTGACCTTTAGATAGATTATCTGCTATGAAGAAGCTACAAAGATCTGCTAGTAAAATAAATTGAAGGGGTGTAGCACACTTGAAGCTTTCGTGCTTAAAGAACTCCGAAAATAAGAATAACATGACCCTTTGGATATGTTCTTTATAATAACCCTTATCAGCATGAAAGAGGTATCGTGAAGAAAGTGCATGACAAATTCTATGTATTTACAAGCATAAATCCCTGACTCTGACATCTTGATTGCATTGAGCCAAGATCCCCATGAGCCACGGTCTTTAGCATGGTGATGGATGCCTGCCAAGAAAAGTCCTCCTCATGGATTGGATAATTTGATGTATAGCAAGGCTTCAGAGGGAGCTATAAAATCCATCATGACTCTTCTTGCTCAATATTTTTTTTTATGACAACCGAGTATGATGGCTCATATCCGTGTTACCTTAGAGGCTGCAAAGAAGGTAGAAGTTAAAGATCTGAAGACCTAGCCCTAATGCACTTAAAGATATGATGAGATGGAGAAGCTGTTGATCCCTCGCGCTCTTGATAAACACCTATCATATGTCTCTGTGTGGATCTATACATAGGGGATAGTTGCTTGTTGATATATCTCTATGATGCTATTACTTATGGTCAAAAATTCACTGTCGGGATATAATATTCCATGGATATTCTAATACTAGCTCAGTTGGCAGTATGATGAATGCACACCTAATGTTATATTACTTGGTTCTGTTACTTCGGGAGCACTATTGAATCTGAAACATGGCTTATTATTGTGAAGCCTATTGGTTGTTGAAGCTCTTTGAGCACGTGCTAGTGTAGTAGAGGTTTTGTTACCATCATCATCAAACTGCTATACATCCACATGAACAATATCATCTCAAAGTTGGGCATCACTACATTTTGGAAGGAGAAGCATTGCTAGGTTGTAAACCTCAAGATTAAGTACCAACAATGATGACCTCATATAGTAAGGGAAGGATAGGATGTACTAGATGATGAAGTAATCCCTTTAGTCCTGACTCCCCATAGACTATTCAATAACTACAAAGGATGAACTCAGAGGAGTTTGACATTTGTATATGTGGACCAACACATGATGGAGATGTGGAAAGGATCACTACAACTAGCTGCAATTCATAAATAAGCAAATCAACAAGAGAAGAAGAGGTATGTTCCATGGATACATGCTGAGAGTCATCACCGGAAAGGAGCTATAGAAGATATCCTAGTAGTCACCATGAAAGGATCATCAAAGACAACACCATGATGCTTAGTCACTTGGTGAGAGGGAGGGTCATAAAGATTATAGTAGCAAACCAAAGTCCTATGAGGAGTCTAACGGAAAAGTTATATATCATGTCTTTCATGATATGAGTGGGTCCATGCACTTGATCTAAAGAACCTAAAATGTGAGATAGAGGATTTCCACCCATGCAACCAATAAGTTTCTAACCTTAATTTTTCATAAAGGAATAATTTGGGCTGGTCATGGAGACAATATTATCTACAAAAGATTTAACATTATAGATCATCACACCATTGTAATTACCATGGGTAGAGCACTGTTATTTCCGATGTAGAGAGCCCTGAATGTAGTGAGTTATGAATTTACCAGTTAGAGATTTGATGTCTCAAACAATTATAGGAATCGGTGATTTTACTTTTTGGTGTAATATGGGTATTGGTAATCCAAATATTTTAATGGGATATTGAACTTAGGTGTTGGTCAAAAATATTATTACACTGATCTCAAATACTAGGCTGTCAATTGGGTCTACTGTGGAGGATGTCAAGGAATATCTCAGTGCTTTTTCAAGGATAAGATCACACTCTGAAATTTGGATGGATAGTTACAGTAAATAGTTTGGATATCATTTCAGGAAGAGGCTCGGATAAGGATACACAAGATCTCGGTGTAATTGTGGAGATTACAATTCATATTGGAGCAGAGAACTTAGGAAAAGTTTTTGTGATGCCACAGTGACATTCCCTCACTATCTTCGAAATATATCACAGTATGGATCTCAGTGTAATTCAATGCCACCATAATTCATTGATATCACAGTTTGGTGACTATATAAGTCATGTCGATTCTACAGTCTGGGTACCATGATGCTCAGAGATCTCGGCTCTATCCAAGTAATGGTGTTTCCGCAATCTCAATTCTATCCCAAGGATAAGATCTCAGTGCTATCTCAATGCTATCCCAAGGATAATATGTCAATGCTATATCAGTGCCATCCCAAGGATAAGATATCTGTGCTATCTCAGTGCTACCCCAAGGATGAGTAGCTTGGTAATATATTAGCCTTTTCTATCTTTTCCAGTCACAATGATGAGCTCAGAGCTTCTAGACTATGTTTGTTTGCGTTCCCGTTACTGCTTCCAATAATCTCAACATGTGTGCAAGTGCTAAGTCATATTTCCTTTGGGGCTATGGAAAAGTTTCAAAACATAGACGAACTTTGAGAGCACATCATCCTCATAACATGACACATACTGATTCATGTATCCAGGAAAATGTTACTATTATCCATAAAACCATGAGTGGAAAGAAAATATGCATTAATACAAACTATCTACATCAAAATGAAAGGTCCACACATCACCAAGATCAACCCAGAACAAGAAGCATGATATCACCAAGAAACGAACCATCAAAGAAAATATGGAAACAGTGTAGTAGAGGGTTTGTTACCATAATCATAAAACTGCTGTACATCCACATGAACAGTGTCATCTCAAAGCTGGGCATCACTACATTCTGGAAGGAGAAGAATTGCTAGGTTGTACACCTCAACATGAAGTACCAACAATGATGAAATCATATAGAAGGGGAAGACAGAAGAAACATCCAAAGGATAGGATGTACTAGACGATGAAGTAATCCCTTTAGTCCCAACTCCCCATATACTATTGAATAACTACAAAGAATGAACTCAGAGTATTTTGTAAAGGTGGACCAACACAAGATGGAGATGTGGAAAGGTTCACTACAACCAGCTGTGGGTCATCAACAAGCAACCCAACAAGAGAAGAAGAGGTATGTTCCATGGATACATGCTGAGAGTCATCACCGGAAAGGTGCTATAAAAGAGATCCTAGTAGTCACCATGAAAAGTCTCATCAAAGATAGCATCTTAATTCTTAGTCACTTGGTGAGAGGGAGGATCATAGAGATGATACCTTTGAAAAGTTTCATAGTAGCAAACCAAAGTCCTGTGAGTATCACAGAAAGGTTATATATCATGCCTTTCATGATACAAGTGGGTCCATGCACTTGATCTAAAGAACCTAAAATGTGAGATAGAGAAATTCCACCCATGCAACCAATAAGTTTCTGCCCTTAACTTTTCATAAAGGATGAATTTGGCCAGGTCATGGAGACACTATTATCTAAAAAATATTTAACATTGGAGATCATCCCACCATTTTAATTACAAGGGGGAGAGCACTATTATTTCTGATGTAGTGAGCCTTGAATGTAGTGAGCTACGAATTTACCAGTTAGAGATTTGATGTCTCAAAAAGTTATAAGAATCAATGATTTTACTTTTTGGTTTAATATGGCTATTGGTAATCCAAATATTTTAATGGGATATTGAACTTAGGTGTTGGTCAAAAATCTTATTTCACTGATCTCAAATACTAGGCTGTCAATTGGGTCTACTGTGGAGGAGGTCAACGAATATCTCAGTGCTATCCCAAGGATAAGATCACACTCTGAAATTCAGATGGAAAATTATAGTCAACAGTTCAGATATCATTGCGGGAAGAGGCTCGGATAGGGTACAAAAAATCTCGGAATAATTGCAGAGATTACAATGCATACTAGAGCAGAGAACTTAGGAAATTTTTTGGTCATGCCACAGTGACATTCCCTCTGTCTTGGTACTGTATCATTGTAAGGATCTTGGTGTAATTCGGTGCCACCACAGTTCATTGATATCAAAGTTTGGTGACTATCTAAGTCATGAATATTCTACAGTCTTGGTACCATGATGCTCATAGATCTCGGTTCTATCCAAGTCATGGTGTTTATGCAATCTCAGTGCTATCCTGAGGATAAGGTCTCAGTGCTATCTCAGTGTTATCCCAAGGATGAGTAGCTTGGTCATATTTTAGCCTTTTCTATATTTTCCAGTCACAATGATGAGCTCAGAGCTTCCAGAATATATATGTTTGTGGTCCCATTACTTCTGCCAATAATCTTAGCATGTGTACAAGTGCTAAGTCATATTTCCTTTGGGACTATGGACAAGTTTCAAAACATGGAAAAACTTTAAGAGCACATCATCCTCATAACATGACACATACTAATTCATGTATCCAAGAATATGTTAATATTATCCATAAAAGAATGAGTGGAGAGAAAATATGCATCAAGACAAACTATCTACATCAACATGAAAAGGTCCATGCATCACCAAGATCAACCTAGAACAAGAAGCATGAGATCACCAAGAAACTAACCATCAATGAAAATATGGAAACGGTTCAGTAGAGGGTTTGTTACCATCATCGTAAATATTTTTTACATCCACATGAACAGTATCATCTCAAAGCTGGGAATCAATACATTCTAGAAGGAGAAGCATTGCTAGGTTGTACACCTCAAGATGAAGTACCAACAATAATGACTTCATCTAGTAAGGGAAGGATGGAAGAAACATCCAAAGGATAAGATGTACTAGATGATGAAGTAATCCCTTTAGTCCTAACTCCCCATAGACTATTCAATAAATTCAAAGGATGAACTCAGAGGAGTTTTTAAAGGTGGACCAAAACATGATGGAGATGTAGAAAGGTTCACTACAACCAACTACGAGTCATCAAAAAGAAACCCAACAAGAGAAGAAGAGGTATGTTCCATGGATACATGCTGAGAGTCATCACTGGAAAGGAGCTATAGAAGAGATCCTAACAGTCACCATGAAAAGGCTCATCAAATATGACATCATCATGCTTAGTCACTTAGTGAGAGGGAGGGTCATAGAGATGATACCCCTAAAAATTTTCATAATAGCCAACTAAATTCCTATGAGGAGTCTAACGAACAAGTGATATATCATGCCTTTCATGATACAACTAGGAAATGTGAGATAGAAGACTTCCACCCATGCAACCAATAAGTTTATGACCTTAATTTTGCATCAAGGAAGAATTTGGGCTGGTCATGGAGACAGTATTATCTACAAAATATTTAATGTTGTAGATCATCACACCATTTTAATTACCATGGGGAGAGCACTATTATTTCCGATGTAGTGAGCTACGAATTTACCAGTTAGTGATTTGATGTCTCAAACAATTACAGAAACCGACGATTTTACTTTTTGGTTTAATATGGTTGTTGGTAATCCAAATATTTTAATGATATATTGAACTCAGGTGTTGGAAAATAATCCTATTTCACTAATTTCAAATACTAGGGTTTCAATTGGGTCTACTGTGGAGGAGGTCAAGGAAGATGTTCATTATCAATAGCAGGATGTGGAAATGTGGGTTGTAGATCAGATACCTAAGGGAATTTTGGAAAGGGTTGAAGTTAGTGGTTATGATAGATTGTTATCATTGAGAAATGATAAGCGATTTTACAGGTGTTATCTAGTGGCTTTATAATGGACCATTATCATCCTAGGAAATGCTCATTATGTGAGACCATTAACATTCACAGAGCTCTGAGGCAAGAAGATTTCATCCCAAATAACAGGAATTAAATTTTTTCTAATACTAATAGGATGCATTCCCAGTAATTATCATTTCTAGAAGAAGCTAGAAACATTGAGTATAACTTCATTTTGACCTCCTACTATGGAGGAGGTCAAGGAAGCTGAGACTATTCATCACTAGCAGCAAGATGTGGAAATGTTGGTTGTAGATCAGATACCTAAGGGAATTTTGGAAGGGGGTGAAGTCAGTGTTGAGATTTTATATAGTTGGTGTAGCATCGGGTGTGCTCTAGCCCTGAAATTTTGTGGAGGGGCTAGGACACACTTGAAATCGAAAACCCAGAAAGTGTTTTGAGAAATTTGAGTTGGTGTTCAAGTTATTCACATAATTATTTATTTTCATGGATTTCCTAAGTCTAATCTTAGGAAAATTAAATAATTAAAGTGAATTAATTAACACGTGCTGAAATGTTATAAAAAGCAAAGATGAAGCAGTCTTTTAATCTTAGTCGTTGATGAGTGTTTTAATCTCAGCCATTGATGTGTTCAACGAAAAATTGTAAGAGAAAGGATTGAGGGCTAGTTGGTGTCAGAGACATAGCTGCAGAGCTGAGAAATAGATCTAGAATTCTAGGGTGGGTTTGCTAAGAATTTCCGAAGGAATTTTCTGTAGTGAGGGATAGTATTGGCTAAGGGGATTATCTGATCCTCGAGCCAAGAGTCAGTAAGAGGCATAGGAGAAGCAACAAGGACAACGCAGAAAAGTAGAGCAGTAGCTATGCAGGTGATGGGTAGCCGCTACGCAGGTGCTATGCAGGACAATGTAGAGGCTCCAGAGGGCTTCAAAAATTACGCAGAGGGTCCCCAGGGCCAGCGTAAGGCATGCGTCACCCTCTCAGGGGTTACGAAGTCCCTCTCTGGGTAGCGCAATGGCATTCTGAGTCTAGCAGGGCTGACATTGGGGCTTCAAGGGCAGCGCTAGGGTTTCTAGGGCCAGATCCGGGCTAAGTCTTGTAAATCCCGTTTGAGGGTGTGGATCAGTAAGATATTTGGTTCTAGAGAAACAGGTTAGTTGCAGATTTGATTTCTTTTATTCCCTGTCAGGTTTTCCAGATCTAGAACCTAGATTTATTGTACCCAGAATCTACTTAATAAAATAAGCCCTCATATATGTTGCACTGATTTTCCCGCTTTGGTTTTTTATAGGGACTTATGTCGAAAAATCCGTGTGTCACTTTATTGGATGAGCATATTATTCAGTAAATGATTTGCATGTGTAGACTGTAGTTGTGTTTATTTCGGTATTTTCTTAATCTAATTTCTAGAAATAACTTGTAAAATTTTAAAACAAGTAGGAGAAATAAACCATGATACTATAGTAGAATTTTCACAGTTAGTGGTTATGATAGATTCTTATCATGGAGAAGTGATAAGGGTTTTTACAAGTGTTATCTAGTGGCTTTATAATGGACCATGATCATCTTAGGAAATACCCATTATGTGAGACCATTAAAATTCACAAATCTCTAAGGAGGCAAGAAGATTTCATCCCTTATAATAGGAATTAAATTTTCTCTAATATTGATAGGATGCATTCCCAACAATTGTCATTTCTGGAAGAAGCTAGAAACACTAAGTATGTCTTCATTTTGAGAACTTACAATCAAAAGAGACAAATTGAGTGTGTTTATCTCCAAAAAGTGGTTGAGAGTCTAGTAAAAAATCCTACCTACAGCTGGCATACCTTTGAGTTTATAACTTTATACAAGTAGTAGCTATCCAAAATCCTTTGCAAAGGGTTGTTTTTTTTCTTAAGCCAGTAAACTCCAAATTTGGACAATTTTCAAGATGTCTTTTTGGATAGTTAATTTATTTTTGTATTATTATGCTAACCAGTGCATCAACTTTCTAATATAAAATATGGTTGTTATTGTTAAAACAAAAAACACAACAGTCCAAATAAGAGAATATTCAAACAAAAAATAAATGTGTAAAAGAACTAGAATTTATAGTGTGATTTCCCTCTCTGAGATGCAACAATCCAGAATTTAATTCCAATGATGGACTGTTATTATTTAGGTTGTCTCAAGGCTAATGTACAAGTGTAGAACCAAGTTTCTATTTAAACATATAAAAATAGTTGATCATAGAAAACTCACCAGGTACTTCAGAAAGCATTAAGTTGAGTAAAAAGCTTCATACGAATCTCTTGTGCATGGTGAACTTCCCAAAGAAATATGCATGCTCCTTAACCCCATGAATTCCAAAAGTGAGTGCATCAGCCCTCGATGCAATGACAAGTTTTCCATATGCAGCCTTAAAAAATCCAATTCTACTGAGAGGTTGATACATTGTTATCCACGATAGCCTCATAGTAAACCTAAATCCAAAACAAATTTTTCTTTAGAAACAACTATTATCTTGCTTATTTAAGCAATTCAAGCTATATTACAGTCCTACAAAGTCAGTTATTTGACAACTGCTTCTGTAAAAAATATAAGAAATAAGCCACGGAAAGAAAAAAATTAATATTCTTCACATATCAGGTCTGCAAGTAGAAGTGGAGGAGAAAGCATAACCTCAAAAATAGCTCTTTGGTACCCTGTGCTCCAACGCAATTTGGAATCTGGATGTCTTTTGAAGATTATTAAAAATACTCATCTTTAAGAGTTAATATATTATTTTCATTTCACATCTTTTAATGCAGGTGGGTCAAATCATACACATTACATTGGAGGTCTAATAAGACTTGATTTGAATTAACCTTCAGTGGAAAAAATTCATGTGACTGTCTGGGCTCCGGTTCATATTCCCATGTATATGGGCAGAGTAGAGAATGCAAATAAGATCTAAGTAAAACATTTTGCAGAAGAGTTGTCGGTATGATAGGAATGCCCTTTTTTTATCACCGGACTTACAATTTAAACAATCTTTTTTTGCAGATTAACAATGCAAATGTTGTGTTTTTGTTATTTATATTAGAATATTGTGGCTTTCTTGGCTTGTCATTTTTGTTGCCAACATGGTACTGTTGTTAATATGCATTCATCAACCTCATATGTTGGTGCATTGAAGGCTAGTATGCACATCCTTTAAATATTTCTCTCTAATTTGTATGCATAAAAGTACACCTACATGATATTGTTGACAAACCATCTTTCTTGGCTCGCAATGAAATATAATCTCATACCTACAACAGGGATCACAATTTTTAATTACTAATTTAGTATAGCAATAACAGAAGCTCAACATGACAAGGATAGAAATAACAAAGCCTTAGCAATAACAGTGGGCCAGTGACAATTTGTAGAATTTGCACATATAGAATTGACCTAACTACGCTGAGAATTGACCTAACCATACAGAGATGTCATATAGTCAAAAACTGAAGCAATCAATGTCCTGTGAACATGAGCCACAGTTGAGGCTTACAAGACAATGAACGAATTCTGGGATATGTTGGCATATTCAATATATTGCATTAGAGACAAGTGTCTTCAAAAGGATTGGGGATTGATTAACAAAGTGATAAAACCTATCAGATACTCTGGAAAGAGGGGGGTATTTGTCAGGGTAACCAATTCTGGGACATGTTGACATATTCAATATATTTCATTAGAGAAGAGTGCCTTCAAAATGCTTGGGGATTGATTCATAGAGTGAGAAAACCTGTCAGATACTCGATAAAGAGGGGGAACTTGGTCAGGGTCACTAAGTTCACTTTCTTTAAACAACCAGTGCATAAATGAATTCCAGTAAAAAACACTAGTGGACTTTGGAACCCAAGTGACCACTATAGCCTAAGAAAACTTAGGATCTATATGAAGCTTAATGAAAGAATTTTTTTGGTAAAATACATGCATTTTGGTGTTTTTGGATTCTGTAACTACTACTTCACTTTAGTATTATAACAAGTCACATAATCATGTTGTGGATTCTTGTGTCTAATGCAAATGGTGTAGAATCAGAATATGCATGTCAGTAAAGGCTCATAATACCTGGTTTCCCTTCTTAAAATATATTTTGTTCATTATTTTTTAATATCACCCTCATGATGTTTGGAAACTTTGCACCACCATTGTTGATTCTTGTCCATTTCCTGTGTCTTAAATAGAATCTGGTAGAAAGAGGTGGTCTATTCCATTACTATGGCAGCCACTAGAAGTTCATAGTTTTGAGGTATCTTGTGCTACATTCCTATTTTTGAGTACTGCATCAAACTTTGGAAGATGTTTAATTTGTTGAGTTGATGTATTTACAAAAACTTTTCTGAAACTTAAATTGTTGTTGGCGAAATAGGCACCACAGCTAAAGGCATACAAAGTAATTAACTCCTAGCACAAGTTGGGCATGTTCATTATATTGCAGTAGATAAGAATACCTTTTAAAGGCTTTGTAGAAATGATTGGCAGAGTTACACACCTATCTAGATAATATATCAGATGATTAGGCTCAATAATTCAATGGATTGCAGAAACAATGCATGTTGATATGAAAATTAATTATAAAAAACTAGGGATTGTAGACCTCCAGTAAGCATTAGTTGTATTAGCTTCCATCGGGAACTAAAAATCAAGCCAAATGAGACAACTATTCAAGGAAATGACAACAAAATGTTATAGAATTAATGCATTTTTCTAAATCACCAAACTGCTAGTAATAAATAATTGACATTTTGGAGTTCTACGATTATGGAGTCTATGGTTACTACAACTTCTTGGTTACTATGGTATATGGAAAAGAAACCAAATATTCATGTGTTCATAAAGAATCATATGAGATGGTAAGTGGACCTTTGTTTATGTGCATTCAAGTATCATTATTGTGAAGGTCTCTGCAAATTTGCCAAAAAATTGAACTTGTGCTACTTATTGCCTATTTCCAGTGTAGCTTAGATAAAAATCTAATGTTAAGAGGTGGTTCACTCCATTAGTACATTGAAACATCCAAATATTGAGCATCTATGATCAAAAGATAACTCTTGACTAAGCATTGATGGTGTACCTCATCCTTTCAAATAGAGCAAAAAGAAGACAAAACTAACCTCACAATCAAAAACCACATTGCACCTATGTTTCCAAAGAAAAAATACGGTTGAAATCTAGAAACAAGGCCAAATTCCTACAAATGCAGGATAAACCTGACGATGACAATCACCAAACATTATAAAGCAACAGGAAATCACTGCAAAACATTGTTTATGAAGTTACTTCTAACACTTCCCGGAAAATTAACACTGCCAAAAATAGGGATGCTTCATTGTCTCCAACCTATGAAAAACTAGACAATAATCATCAAAGTCCATGCTTGATCTGTCAAAAGACCTTGATAAATAACCAAGGAAAAAACGTAGCTTATCAAAAAGCCACATTAACCATGCACTATGAGTCTTTGAATCCACCAGTCCTCGAAGTCCATAAAGCACCAACAAATGTTACAAACAACGGATAACAGATGCCTCTGAGGAAGCATAAATACAACGAATGGGGTTCATATTGCTAAAAAGGATGAAAAAATCACCAACCCCAACCCTTCCAAGGTGTGGTGTACAAGGCAAGAAACAAGTGTTCTCAATATTGACATGAAAGCAAATTTTTGTTGTGTTAAGATTGTATTTGTTGTGTCAAGTACAATCCTGGATAAAGTTGTTATGTTGTGGTTGGTTCAGCAGGTCATCACATTCATTATTATCATTTATGATTTGAGGAATCCTAGTGTTCCATTATACGAATTTAATGGTCATCAGAAAATAGTTTCCTATGTTAAATTCATTTCAACAAATGAACTAGCTTCTACATCTACATACATTACATTATGCCTGTGGGATGTGAAGGGTAATTTCCTTGTATGCACATTTAAGGCACACACTAATGAGAAGAACGTTGTGGGGCTTACAGTCAACTCTGAATACATAGCTTGTAGTAGTGAAACAAATGGGGTGTTCGTGTATCATAAGGCTATTTCAAAGCTTGCTGTGTAGAATCAATTCGACAGTCCAGATTTGGCTGACAGTGACGATGATGCATCACATTTCATAAGTGTTGTTTGTTTGAAGAGTCAGAGCTCTACATTATTAGCTACTAATATCCAAGGAAAAATTAAATTTCTTGTACTTGCACTGTGAATTTGAAATTTCTCATATAACTCTTCATGGCCCTTCCTAGATAACAGAGTTGGAGAGAATTTTGAAATTTGTTAAATTAGTATTCTTTCTGGAAATTAGCTCTATGGATTTCTTGACTGAGAATGTTGAGAAATGAGGTTGATGTGTATTATATGCAGCAATTTTCAATTTACCCATATTTCTATAGTGTCATATGTTTTTGCAAATTTATTGGTTGGCATTGACCTCTAATATAATAGCCAGAGTATCTTCTAGTAATGAAGTATGTTATTGCATGTTCTATATGCCCTCTTAACACTAATTTGAAGGAATACCAGCCTCGATTCTGGAAACTTCTTTGGTCTGGGGCGAGCCCACTGGTGAAGTCTCAATTTATGAAGGCTAAATTTTTTTACAAATGTCTGAAGGCTAATTTTTTTTACAGATGTCAGAACTCACTTGTAGTGGCAGAAATTGATGGGAGCGCTGAAGAACTTGATGGTACGCTAGTGATTGGGCCTGAAAATGTCCTTCAAAGAGAAATCTGGCCTCCCACAACCTACATTATCTTTTGAAATTTTTAAATAGAATTAACATTTCCCACCGACTCTCTACGTGGCTCCTGGTTTTCTAGCACCTACAGATCACATAAGACCGGTAATTTCATCTTGTTCCTTCATGTAGATAAAAAAATAAATAAACCCCCCAAACCACGCTCTCATTCTTGTGAATTCAAGTCCAAACAGGTAGATACATACATACATAGAAGCTCTGTGCATGGGTCATGTATTGAGTGAAGCAACTGTAAATATGGAAGATGATATCAGGGGTTGATTTCAAAAATTTGGTTGCGGGTAATGGGCTGAACCAAAACGTTGTTAAACTATTGAAAATGTCTTTTACAGTCGAGATAGGAAATGAGCAAGAAGCCATCTTGCACACCACTCAATGAATAGACTGCAAAATCTTTGTATTTCTTGTTCGTCCAGCCTGAATCAATGGTCTGATACAGGTTTCAAACTTGAAACCACTTTATTTCCCACCAAGGGAATTTGTGGTCAAGTCAGGGTTTTCAAATATTTTCCCACCCTTTGACATTGTGCGTGGAGGTAACTAGATTCTTTGTAATTATGTGTTCTTGGTTTTATAGTGATAAAGCGGTAACTCATTTTGATTTCTAATTTTTAAATTTTTTTGGAGAAAGATAAATTATTTGTATAGGCTTAGTTATATATGATTATCACAATTACATTTTGATCTATGTTGATTACATGTCTTGTTGTCACTTGTATTTTAAATATGGGCAATTGCATAATGATTAATCTATAAGAAATAAACCTATCAAGCTATAATAAACTCACTATAGAAGCAAGAAACCCTAAACTTTATGCATAACATTAAACATTCATTTAATACAAAATTTGAAACACAAGCAAAACAAATTATTGCATCAATATATATTTATCGTCGTCCATCATTAACTTGCATCATGATAGCAAAAAGGTAATAACTTTTTCTCCATCCCAGTTAAATTGATACATGTACCATAACATTGAACAACAAGGTTATAAAGAGGTAATGTAATATATCTTTTGGAAATAAAAATCGTTAGATTCCTTCCCTTTGTTGCAATGAAAACGTGTCTTGCAATCATTCTTATCATGAGCATATTTTGTTTTCATGTCCTTCTGATGCAACGACATTAGGCTCAAAACAACCTTTGTCCATAAATAAATGTAAAGGGGGGTCTCATGTTTTATTTCCCCATGTAAATATGCATAATTGAGTTCTTTTTAGCTAATTGGAGAGGAAAATGTAACTGCCTGGATGATTAGTGGGCATAGGAAGAGACAGTCCGTCTCTTTCTGTTAGAGGGTTAGTCTAAGAGTTAGAGATTCGAAGAGTTTTTAAGTGTTAGAGAAGTGGAGTCGATTCAGGGCTTTTGTATAAAAATAAGCCCGACAGGCATAATAGTGGGTGGCAAGAGACCTGTAGAGAGAACTACATAGACTGCTTGGTGCTGTAGAGTAGGAGGTCATTTGCATCGAAGATCTGGCCATAATAGAACTTGTAAGCAATTTCAAGAGTATATATGAAGAATCCGCTTAGAAACACGTGTATTGTTTGATTAGATGATGCTTGTATTGACTGGTTGAACCCCATGTAAGGTATTTTTCGAATTTAAATATGACACCGTGATGAACTTTGTGTAATTTAAGTTTAAAACTTCTGGGTTGAAGTATTAAATTGATTCGATATGTTACGAATTTGGGCTGGATTCATATAATATATTTTATGAAGAAATTATGTATTTCATGGTGAATGCACATTACTGTGGAAGTGAGTAGATGGAAAAATCCAATGCGTGCGTAGCCTTTTGGAATATCACATTGCAGAGACTGTGAAATTATATCGACGGAACAACACTGGGGAATGGTGCCTCAAAGGCACAGGAGCGAAAACCTTTATGGTGCGACGGCTGGATTGATCGTAAGGCTCTGTCTCACACACCAGAACTTGGAATAGATTGTTACCGTGAAGTTCTGGGGTTGAAGTTACATACGGATTTTATTGTAATGGGATTTACATTGAGGTCACAAGAATATGAAAATCGAAGGTGCATTGGTGCAACTAGAGCACGAAACCAAATCGAAAGGTTCGGTTCGTAAGAGGGCTGTATAAATGCGTTGATTAAATGACTAAGGAGTTTTAGAAAGCAGAGGAGTTCTGGTCTATTCGAACCAGTGGAAGACCAAACAGATTGACCCTTGGATCGACCAATGGAATGGTTGATGGCAGAGTTCGGCGAAACGGTGCATTGAGGAGTTAGACGGAACCGGGTGTAAGGGAATCGGAACCACGAGGGAAGAGTAGTAATGACGGGTTGGAGTTCAACTCGGTGGTTTTTGCGCAAGTGAATGGTCGAAAGCTGTATTTAAGAAATTAACGTGATCAATGCCATAGGTTGATATGTGGCCTTAAGCAGTTTTGAAAACCCACTCTCATCGCGAGTTAACGCCCATGCATAATAGTCTGCGCGAGATTTGACTGGGGTCATTGGATCGTTAGGATGGATGCGAGAACATGTCAACCGTCGATATGAAAGACATGTTAATCGGTGGGGCCGAATGTCAATTATATGGGCATTGTATTAACATTGTAACCTCTGATTTGGAGAATGGTATTAATATATATGGTGAGTTGAAACATCAATACATATATATATAAGATTGTTGTTGGCCATTCGATAGTATGGAGTGTTTTATTATAAGGGATTACTAATAACACTCATGGATGGTAGGCCCCATAATTTGGGCTAAGGTTTGTGTTATGGATTTTAGCACAATGTCATGCGTGTCCAATTCTAACGTTACCAATTAGTGGAAGGTGAGTGTATGGTTTGGTCGCGACATACATATATATGTATAGTGATTTTATAAGGGGTTATGTTCCAAAGTTTGAACGTTGATGCGATGTTGGGGGTTTATAACTATAAGGGATAAGAGCTTAATTTAATATCTCAATTCTTCGAATTGAGATATTATAGCCTCTAGAATTATTATTAAATTAATTTCCAGGTGGTGGATTAGATTTGACAAAGGGTCTTAAATGCATTTTAGACACAGTTTTGAGATTGAAAAAAAGAGAAACCAAGGACTGTGGTTTTGACCGCATCATAGTGGTATCAGAGCTAGAATTTAATTAGCTCCTTGAAAGTTTATTTTGAAATGCACATGTACTGAACAGTGAGGAAGTTGATGTTTAAATCTATTTAACAGAATTGCAGATTTGATTTGACATGCAGTGAAGGTCTCCAGGTGTGCAGAATCTAGAGTTGAAGATAGAGTGTCTTGAAGTTTGCAGCAGGTAGAAATGCAGTGCAGGTGGGTAATGAAGCAAGATCATTCAGGGATCTTGAGAGGTAAGGTGATGAGCCTTATTTGAACTCTGGTTGGAAGGTATTTTTTTTAGATTTCAGAGTGCAAGCAGGTGAGACAGGGAGAATCTCAACAAGGGCAGATCACAGAGCAGTGATAAAAGAGTCCAACAAGGGATTCTGAGTGCAGAAAGGGTGTGGAAGAACCTAGAGTATTCCCAATTGAAGTTGGGTGAAAGAAGAACAAAGGTTTTCTTGAGAGAAGTTGCAGAGTGAAGCCTGGAGATCATAAGAGTGATCAGAAGGTTCTAGCAGAGAGGGGACCAGTACTTGCCAAAAGCCAGATCCAGAGGAAGGGATTGGTGAGGTAAGTTGCAGCAAGAGAGCTTGTTGTTGCAAAGGCTTAGTGCAACTTGTGAGTGAAGAACTCCTAGAAAGGAAAATGGCTACTGAGAGCCATAGCAGAGATTGCAGAGAGTGCAGAGGTTCTGAGAGCAGCCACAACAAAAGAGCGACGAAAGATGCCAAAGTAGTTGGCATGAGAAAGAGACTCACTGATGAATAATATTGGAAGGAGATAGTTGAGATCAATAAGTAGATTTATGAGCTGGAGAGGATGATAGGAGAAAACCAGAGAGGTGGTTGCCTCATGCGGAAGAAGGTAAAGTGGCAGAGGCCACAAAGGAAGAAAGAGCAATTGATGAATGCTCAGAAGAAGGAAGAAATGCTCAGAGTGATTGAGTATCTGGAGAAGAACTTGGAGACTGAGGCTTCAAGTGGGACCAAGGGGTCTAAGAGCCTTACATCTGACATATTTTGTGTGTTAGCAGGAAATCCATATGGAGATAAACAAACTACTGATGTTGTCATTAAGAAAGAAGGTGGAGCTACTACATGTTTTGAAGATGTCCATGCACAGATGGAGAAAGATTCTGCTCTCCAACATGTTGGAAGCAGGGGAGATTTAGTTTATAATGATGGCTAGGAGCTGGAAGTTGGACAGCTTGGAGAATTTGAAGAAGAGAAGACTATTGAAGAATTTTTGAAGCATATGAAGGACTTGGAACAACAAGAAGATTTGATGATCAAATCATCAAATGGGACCATGAGGTCTTATGTTTTTAAAACTGACAAGTTGTGTATGAGTGCAGGTGTTGATGAAATTAGTTCACATGATGGAACTGTGACAAATGAAGCTGACTGTTGCCAAGCAAGATATGATGAGTATCTTTCAGGTGAAGACTAGATTGTGAAGGAATTCATTAATTCCTTATTTTATAGAAGGGATTGCCTCAAGGAGGACATGACGGTTGTGTTTGATGATAATGAGTTTCTCATTAACGATTATAATGACAATCTGCTTCCTTTGAATGGACAAGTAAAGGGTGATGGACAAATAGCTGAAATGGGCAATCATAATTCTATTCTAATGAAGGCTGAGGAGATAGTGACAGCAGAGGATGGTAAAGATTGTGGAGATGTTTTCTCAGAGGGGATGCCAAAATTGTGGCATGAATTGATTACTCTAGAGCAGAGGACAGAAACACAGCAAGAGGGTGTTCAAGTGGTAAGGAAATAGATGGTTGAAGATGAGAGAGTTCATTCCTATGAGCTGGAGCAGAGAGACATCCTGGAAGTGGATGATGCGGAGGAAAGACTAACTGACAGTCTCAAGAATTGTTTGCAAGATTGGAATCAGCATACTGATGTGCTTATGGAGAAAAGTGATTTAGGACAACATACCGAGATGCTGGCAGAGCAAAGGAAGGCACTGAGTCCTTGTGAGTTTGATTCTAACAATTGTTTGATGAATGCAGATCCTGTTGATGATGGAGATAAGTTGATAGCATGGGGCAGTCAATTGAAAGAGAAGGAGAATTCTGTGGAAGATTTTAAACCATGGAATGGAAAAAATGAGCTGCTAGAGAGTAATCTACTCCGGCGAGGATCTTTTTGTACACTGTATGAGTTTTAACCACGAGCATCAAAAATTATCTACACATGAATATTATAACATAAAATAAACAATAGCGAGAGCATAAAACATAAAATAGATAAACACAAAGATTTTCCCCTAGATCCCAAATCGGGACGACCAGCTTGATTTTTCATTATATTCCTTTTAGTGTTACAACACATATATATACATGCTGAAGCATACATAAACCCCAATCCATTAACCTTGGATTAGAACATAACCGTAGTTCCCTTGATCAAATCTACAAAATACCAGGGGTCGAAAACCATCGTACCCCAAAAGACCATGTTCAAACTCATGCAAAAAACATGGGTGGGTCCACCTATGAGTGGGACCGCACACCAAAAATTTCCATAGGGGCGGCTGCCCCACGGAGACCCAGAAACAAAGAGGCTGTTGGGGAAGTGACCCTCATGTATGACCCTCTGCTTGTGCCTGGCGCAACGTACAACGCGTGGGGCTAGTCGTGGAAAGAATATAACACATACCCAACATTCCCCACTTGTTGTTTTCTTTCCACAGGGGGCCACAGGAGATCTTAGTCATTGGGCCAATTCTTCAACACCCATTGTTTCTCTACACGAGAGAGCTTCGAGTGCTTACAGGACTTTGTCGATGCATACGCAACATTCTTCAAAGTGTCCACCTTTACTAGCAACACCCTTTTAGCCTCAACCATATCTCTAACAAAGTGATATTGAACATCAATGTGATTTGTCTTTGAATGATAAGCATGGTTCTTAGCCAAGAAAATTGCACTTTGGCTATCATAGTCTATCCTTATAGCTTGCTTTACCAACCCCATACTTGAACACAATCTCTGCAACCAAATTGCTTCCTTGCTTGCATGAGTGGCTGCTATGTATTCTGCCTCTGTAGTTGAAAGCACCACTACAGAATGTCTTTTACTCATCCAACTGACTGCACCTCCAAATAGGCTAAACACATACCCACTTGTAGATCTTCTTTGGTCCAGATCTCCAGCCCAGTCTACATCAACAAAACCATGAATGTCCAACATTCTTTCCAATCCTGGTCTTTCGTGGTAGCACAAACCATAATCACGGGTGCCACAAAAATATCTGAAAACCCACTTCATTGTTGTCCAATTCTCCTTCCCTTGGTTTGACATAAACCTTCTCAATACTCCGACTGCATGTGAGATGTCTAGTATAGTACAAACCACTGAATACATCAGGCTACCCACTGCACTTGCATATGGAACATGGGACATATCCTCCTCTTATTCTTGTGTCTTGGGACACTTTTTAGCAGATAGCTTTACACCTACAGGAATAGGAATATTCACTGGTTTACTATCCTGCATATTGAACCTCCGCAATATAGTCTCAACATACTTCCTTTGGTTTAACCAGAGCTTCCTCTTTTCCCGGTCTCTCTTAATTTCCATGCCCAAAATATAGTTTACTGACACCAAGATCCTTCATGTTGCTCCAGGGCTTAGGTTAAGGTATTCAAATCTTGGATAATTTCTAAATGGATTTGTTACATAGTAATTTGTCACCGTCCCTGCAATTCCCATCTCGCCCATTGGAGGGTCGTTTCTGTGACCAATAAGCAGTGTCATGCCTTGCAAATACCATCATTTCATCCCTTTCCATGAGGACAACATTCCTTTTGTTGATCATTTCCTGAGCAGACCCCTAAAAACACATGTTTTTGCCTTGGCGCTGGTAGCCCGTTATGTACTCGCGCCAATGGGGAGAAATTAACACTGAGCCCGCGCCAATTGGCACTTTGTCCCAGTGTTGCACCTGCGCCACTCTGTTTATGGAAATTTTTTTTAAAAAAGGAGGCGAAGTTTCGATTACAACAACTTCGTGGATGAGTCATCAGGAGTGGTTTCGACTGAATAACCACGGGATTCCTCCTTTGGCCTCTTGTTTCCACCATATGGGGAACCCCCCAAAGGATAAGGCCTCCCTTCCACTATTGTAGGGATCCCAACCTCCTCCTCTCCTCTATAAATATAGCCTTCATCCATTGATGAAGGGGCTGAAAGGCTGATAGTCTTGAAGTGCCTAAGCTTTGAATCTCCAAATTCCCAAGAGCCTTTGTGTTGTAAGAGCCCTCTTTCTTCCCTTAAGGCCGACTCAAGTAAGGAGACTATCGTCGAGAGACTCAGGAGAGGTTTGCCCTTTCCCTGGCGAGCTTTGCGAGACGTGAACGACTGGAGACCCATCCGAAGGAGACCACGACGTCAGAACTTTGGTTGTAATCTCTTTCAATTGTTATTTAATGAATGATTATGATTATGGTTCCACTCTGTTTTCGATTATGTTAATATGAGTAGTATCCTTTCTGACTGATATTTAGTTGCGTATGCTGGATTTTATGCTTGTATTTGTTTGTTTCTTGCATGTGCAGGTGTCCATCCGCGAAGATCATGGAGGATCGTGATCTGCCGAGGCTGAGGAACGGGAACGCTCTCTTCTTCAGATCGTAGCATTGGATTCCAGGTAGGCCTCCATCTTTGGTCTTTTCATTCGTAACTAGGAACTTGCATCGTAACATTTCCTGATTGTTGCTAGACCCCTACTGGGCTAGTAGGGATCACCTCTGTCCGCAGAGGGGATTTACCTCCTCAACAATTTGGCGACTCCGCTGGGGATTGTCTAGATTTCACTGTCTCGTTTGGATTGTCTCGTTTGATTGTTTTATGGTTTTCCTTGCTTGGTTGGCCTTCTAGGCTGGGTTATTTTGTGTTTTGGCTTTTGGTTTAGCCCCAGAGGATCAGATCTGACCTCTGCTTTTCCGAATTTTCACCTTTTCATAGTTGGCTTGATTGGCGCGAGTTTAGCCCTGACAGTCGCGCCAATTGGCGCAGGTTGCCAGTTCATCACTCGCGCCATCCCCTGTCTGGCGCGGATTACAGCCAGACAGTCGCGCCATTTCCTGTAGGTGGTAGGGTTACCCTTGTTCGGAAGTTTCTTTTGGTCAGTATTTTGCTTCTGGGTTTGTTTTAGATTCTGCTTGAAGTGGTGAGTCTGGTCTTGGTTGGGAAAAATTCTTTGTTTTTTAATTTTCGGGCGTTGGCGCTTGTTGTCAGTTAGCAACCCGCGCCAAATGGCCATTGGCGCTAGTTGTCAATGTACAAGTTGCGCTAGTTGGTGCTAGTTGTCAATGTACAAGTCGGGCCAATTTCAGGATGTGTGAAATTTGAGATTTTTTTCCCTAAATCCTTCACCACTGTGTCTTTCCGTTCTGGCCTTTCCTCTGTATGAGCATAGATTACATTGCTCATTGTTTGGAATGTCTTCTTTCCATGATTACTTGATGTAAAAGGGAATGAATGCCTTGTTTTGATCTCATGCTTTGGAAGTCCTCTTTGTGTTTTGTCACCTTTTGAGGAATTTTGTTAAAAAGTGTTTTGAAACAACGATTGCATTCTTAGCGTTTGTTTACATCTCTTTTGCCTTCATCCTTCATTAAGAATATTTGCGTTGTTTTAGTTTTCGTCTCATAGTTTTCTTTTTGTTAAAATGCATTAGATCACATTGCATTGAAAAGTATCCTTGAGATTTATCATTGAACTTAGATCACATTGTTTAATGATTGAAAACTAAAAATCGCTTTGAGTGCATTCTCTTTTGTTAAAAGCATGCATTAAGTAGATTCTCATTTCATCGAAAAATACATTGAGTGCATTCTTATAATTTGAAAAGGAAATTGTGCATAGATTACAATTGCATAGTTTTCAAAGATTTTTTTTTTTTTTTTTGCATAGATTACATTCCATAATTCGCTTCGTTGAATGTGTTAGAATACTTTTGGATAGTGAAAGTCATCTAGTTTGGAAAGTTTCGTTTTCAGTTTTGCTGTTTGTTGCATCATTGTTTGAAGCTCTTCCCTTAACTAGATAGCGTTCTTCAAATTGAAAAGTTTTCTTTTCTCATGTAGCTGCATACAGGAGATTGTCATATGACATACGGTAGGGCCTTGAAACCGAAACATAATTGAAGATCAACCATAAAATTTACTCAATTTACCTAAGGAAGCATTGAAACATTAACGAAATATTTAGAGGTCTAGGCTAGAGACGTGTTCCGGCATCGTTAAACCTAGTAGCTGTCATTCGCCTCTTGGCTTTAGACAGCACTAGTACGGACTTGTGCTCCCCATACCGTCGCGTATATAAAGGGAGACCCCACTAGGTTGCTATCCTTTATCCATAGGAAGCCGAGTCTGCCGCCTTATTCCCGTGATACATCGGACACAGCATTCGGGGAGATTTCCTGCACGTACGTTAAGTCCTTGGTTGATTTCTCTTTCATTTTTGAAACCAAGGTGTATATTGCAGTTCACGGTTATTTAGTACACCCTTTGCCTAGTATTCCTGAGTAGTCATTTCGATCTTTTCTGACTCTTTAAATTTGAAAAGGTCATCAAGCGCTTGTCCTTTCACGCTTGTTTCCGATCTGAAAGTGATAGAGTCACCTTTTTCCTGTTTCTTGACTCTTAAAATATGAAACGGTAGAGTTTTGTTTCAATGTTTTAAAAATTAACTGCACACGAAATATTCCTGGTTAAAGTTAGTTTCCTTAGGGTGTTTTTCTGAAGATCGTTTCTGATGGCAACTTTTCCGGAGTTCACCAACCAAGGAATCCCCTCCGATGGGAATCCTAGTCCTTTTCCTCTTTTTTGGAAATGTTGGTGCTCCTTATATGGCAACATTGTCCCTTCCTGGGTTAACTGTTGGGTTGCCTGTCTGGTTGTTTTCAACCTCTGTAGTCCTGAATGTCTCCACTACTGTTCAATCAGTTCCTCCGCCAGAACAACATCATGTTGATTCCAAGGTGGACCTCTCCCCTTCTTCGCCTGTCTCTGCGTCCTCCTCTTCTACTTCGCCTGGTGAAAGCCTAGATTCGAGTAACCAGGTGGTTAAGAAGAAGAAGAAGAAGACAAAGAAGAAGAAGTCCGATAAGTGAGAGGCTAAATGTACAGCTACTGTCTCTGAGGAATCTCCTCTTGATAGGCTCTCCAACCCTCCACGGAAAGTCAGGTTCCCTTGCATGTTGTGCACGGGAGACCATCTGCTTCGAGACTGCCCTGGCATTTCCAAGGTTCTCGAAGGATGGTCCAGCGGTCGTCCACCATTGCCTTTGGCTTCTGGGAGTCAGGTTGGGGGCACGTCTTCAGCTAGTGTTGGTAAAACTCCTAAGAAGCAGGGTAAGATTACCAATCCCTGTAAGTTGTGTGGGGGGCACCATGCCATTCACCTTTGTCCGTATATGGATGAAGCCAAACGAGTGTTGGACAACCCAACTGTTTCTACACAATGCCTTCCCGTTGGTTACAAACAGCTTTCTTTGAGTCTTCCACCTGTTGATGCCACGATTGGTCAAGAGTCATCCTTGGTCGATCCCGCTCACTCGGAAATTCGAATTCAGGAATCCGTTCCCGACCAACCATTGGTCGTGGGATCAGTTGAACTGGCCCCGTCTGCGGTGCACCAGGTCTTTTCCGTTGAGAGTGGACCTCACATCCCTCAAGTTCTTCTTGTTTCTTCAGATTCCTCGGACTTGGAGAAAGATTCTCCTGTCCCTATATCTCAAGAAGTAGCTCCTCTGCCTCGCGCGATAGAGGTCCCGGAGGATACTCCTCCCGCCTTCGAGATGGAGGTTGTGGAGGATGCTTCTTCTTCTTCCGTAACACCAGGGAAAGACCTTCTCGGTTCGATGGCAGCCCCTCCGAGTAGTTTGGTCGCTTCCTTTGATTGGAATCGATTCGCAAGATATCGCCTTCCATCTTATGTGCCTTTCGAGATCACAGTACAGGCTTTTGGTCTGGTCGTACCCAACACCATTATAGATGAAGGCGCGTCTGTTAGTATTTTATCCTCAACTACCTGGAAAGCTTTCGGTTCGCTGCCGCTTGCGCCTGTTACGCAGAATCTGTTGGCATTTAACAGAAGAACGAGTCAACCATTAGGGATCCTTCCAAGGTTACCTGTTACTTTGGGAGGTAAAACCGTCCATATGGACGTGATGGTTGTTCCAGGCCCCTTGGATTTCAATCTGATTTTGGGGCACGATTACACCTATGCCATGGGAGCGCTTGTCTCCTCCCTCTTTCGTGTGGTCTGTTTTCCACATGAAGGACGGATCGTGACCATTGATCAGCTTTCGTTCTTTGGTCCTAATGTGGCAACTGGTCCGCCATCATCCCTTCCTGGTTTTTATCCACCTGTTGTATCTGCCCCACCACAGGTCAACTATGTGGCTACCTACCCCGTGCCTGTGCTCAGTGATGATGCCGTTGTGCATCAGGTGTTGGGGGCATTGGGTCCTGACTTCCAGGATGTTTTCCTTCCATCGGGAGTGGAACTCTTGGAAGCGATGACTTCTTGTTCATTATGATGAAGTCGGTCGGAGCATGGTTCTTTTCCTGTGTCAAGCTCCTTAAAAAATGAAACAAGGTTGTCAGAGCAGAGTTCCTTGTCTTGTGTCAAGCTCCTTAAAAAATGAAACAAGGTTGTCGGAGTAGAGTTCCTTGTCTTGTGTCAAGCTCCTTAAAAAATGAAACAAGGTCATCGGAGCAGAGTTCCTTGTCTTGTGTCAAGCTCCTTAAAAAATGAAACAAGGGTGTCTGAGGATAGTTCTTGTAATGTGTCAACCTCGTTAAAATAATGAAACACGTTCCTGTTCAATTCGAGTCTTTGATAAGTTCTCGTAAAATCCCAGTCGAGTCTTTCTCTTGATCTCGTAATTTGAACCTTCACTCCATCTTCCTTTCATATGGATTGAAGCTTGGGGGGCATGTACCTCGAATTGAGTCACCATGCTGGGGGGCATGCTTACTTTTTCAAGCATAGTTTGTTTCCGTTTCAAGCTTGTGTAAAAATGAAACCGGTTTCAAGCATAGTTTATCTTTGTTTCAAGCTCGTGTAAAAATGAAACCAACTTCAAGCAGAGTTTCCTGATTTCAAGCTTGTGTAAAAATGAAACCTTGCCCATTTTACCTTTTGTGATTGCCATTTTATCAGCCTGTCTTTGCCAGATGAGCCTTGGTTTTCTCACTCCATCGTCGCTATCTGCTTGGCCGATCATATGCCTTCACTTGGTTGTTTTACCCGTTCCTGAGGAACCACTGCGATGAGTGGTCTTGTTAGCCAGCCTCTTGACTTTTACTTGTTTTGAGCAGTTCCACCATTACCGGAACCAGTTGCTACCCTTTATACCACTCGTTCCTCTAGGAGGATTCATCTTTCATCTCTTTTCTGACTCTCTAAACATGAAAAGATTGCCGAGGCCCTTGTCGTTTCGATCTCGTTAAAATGGACACAAATCGACATCTACCCAGTATACGTTTACCCCTTTTTCGGGCTGGGATGGATTGATTATGAAAAAGGAATACCCTAGCCTATTGCGACTTGGAGGTTTTCTCGGATATTGTTTTCTACCTTTTCGGATCTGAGGAACTATTTACGAAAAGGGACCTATGGAGTTTACTTTTCTGCTGTCTTTTCAAACTCTCTAAACATGAAAAGACGTCGAGTTCTTCCTTTGTCAGACTCGTTAAACCCTGATGACATTGGATTCAGTCATGATGACGATATTCGAGTTCCTCCTTCCTAGGGCTCATTAAATGTACTAGGATGGATTCGTGCAAAGGACGATTTATATGACAAGCATATGGTATCCTCTTCAAGCTTGTGTAAAAATAAAGAGGTACTCGCCAGAAATGGTGGGGGAAAAATGGAACCATCGTCGTTGTCGTCGGCAGTATGTCGCTCTTGAACATGGCACTTGTCTACATTCGTGTCGGGTTGGGGACATCTCATCTCGTTTCTTCACTTTGCTTCCGTGGGTTTGGATAATCCCTTTTGACCTCTCATCTACTCATTTCCTCGTCACCATGACCTCTGATCCGTTGATGTCGAATACTGCCAAATCCACTATCATGCTGTTTATATGTTCAAGAGAAGTTGGCCTCTGCGAATATCAACCTTCCTCTGATTCTCACACGATCCTGATTCACAACAAAAACATCATGTTCCTCTGTCTTGTGTCGATGATGTGGGAAACATTATGGCCCACCTTCGATCAAGGTCACTTCCTGTCGACTTCAGCTCATTATCCAGGACGTTGATCTAGAGACTCCTTTATGGTACCTTGGAGCCTGCATGCCTCAATGGCAGGTTCGTCGCATTCGACGTGGGGTTTTCATCATTGGCCTCCGATCGAGTGATTCTGCGGGTGTTCGACACCAACTCGTTGATTCACACGCCGTAGATTGTACCTATAGTACCTTGAGAGCCATTTTCATTATTGGTGGTTCCTCTCGCGTCTGTTAACAGCTTTCATCATCGGCTGGTAATCAGACGATGTTCTTGCATGTTCGACTTCAGCTCACATATTCGCCTGCTTGAACTTGTACTTTGTTTGGGTCGAGATGGAGCGCAAGACCCTGGATTGTGTCAGTTGTAATCCAGGCTGCGATTGTGGATTATTATCATTATGTATATGACTCACTGATTGGATGGCTGCGACCATGCCTGAGTCTATTTATTTGATCCTCGCTGGATGGCTGCGCCCATACCCTTGATCCAGATTATAGTGTACTCTGTTTCGGATGGCTGCGCCCATACCGCATATACATCATGTACTTGAGATATCAGTTGTATTTTTCTGCGCAGGTTTTCCGACGGCGGGGATTCAGTTGAACATGTTCTCGTAAAGCATTTCACCCCTCTCTCTCTCTCAGGCCTCATGCTTTAGGGGGCATCTGTTACACAGTAATTTGTCACCGTCCCTGCAATTCCCATCTCGCCCATTGGAGGGTCGTTTCTATGACCAATAAGTAGTGTCATGCCTTGCAAATACCATCATTTCATCCCTTTCCATGAGGACAACATTCCTTCTGTTGATCATTTCCTGAGCAGACCCCTAAAAACACTTGTTTTTGCCTTGGCGCTGGTAGCCCGTTATGTACTCGCGCCAATGGGGGAAAATTAACACTGAGCCCGCGCCAATTGGCGCTCTGTCCCAGTGTTGCACCTGCGCCACTCTGTTTATGGAAAGTTTTTTAAAAAAAGAGGCGAACTAACTTCGTGGATGAGTCATCAGGAGTGGTTTCGCCTGAATAACCACGACCTTCCTCCTTTGGCCTCTTGTTTCCACCTTATGGGGAACCTCCCAAGGGATAAGGCCTCCCTTCCACTATTGTAGGGATCCCAACCTCCTCCTCTCCTCTATAAATATAGCCTTCATCCATTGATGAAGGGGCTGAATGGCAAGCTGGTCTTGAAGTGCCTAAGCTTTGAATCTTCAAATTCCCAAGAGACTTTGTGCAGTGAGAGCCCTCTTTCTTCCCTTAAGGCTGACTCAAGTAAGGAGACTATCGTCGAGAGACTCAGGAGAGGTTTGCCCTTTCCCTGGCGAGCTTTGCGAGACGTGAACGACTGGAGACCCATCCGAAGGAGACCACGACATCAGAACTTTGGTTGTAATCTCTTTCGATTGTTATTTAATGAATGATTACGATTATGGTTCCACTCTGTTTTCAATTATGTTAATATGAGTAGTATCCTTTCTAACTGATATTTAGTTACGTATGCCGGATTTTATGCTTGTATCTGTTTGTTTCTTGCACGTGCAGGTATCCATCCATGGAGATCGTAGAGGATCGTGATCTGCCGAGGCTGAGGAACGGGAACGCTCTCTTCTTCAGATCATAGCATTAGATTCCAGGTAGGCCTCCATCTTTGGTCTTTTCATTCATAACTAGGAACTTGCGTCGTAACATTTCCTGATTGTTGCTAGACCCCTGCTGGGCTAGTAGGGATCACCTCTGTCCGCAGAGGGGATTTACCTCCTCAACACATTTCCAATCAACAACATATCATCCACATACAAGACCAAATAAATCACAGAGTCACCAATTAATTTAAAATAAACACAGTGATCCTCCTTGTTTCTGGTGAAGCCAAGTCCCTGTATATAGGTATCAAATTTCTGATACCACATCCTTGGTGACTGTTTTAACCCATACAGAGACTTCTTCAACCCGCACACCAGTTCTTTCTTACCCTTCACCATAAAGCCTTTAGGTTGCTTCATGTAGATCTCCTCTTCTAGATCCCCGTGAAGAAATGCTGTCTTCACATCAATCTGGTTTATCTCAAAATCAAATGTAGTAGCAACAGATAAAAGTAATCTAATAGAAGTAACTTTGGCAACAGGAGAAAAAATATCACCAAAATCAATTCTCGGCACCTGGGAATAACCTTTTGGTACCAACCGAGCTTTGTATTTCTCCACCTTGCCTTCTACATTCATCTTCTTTTTAAACACCCATTTGCTCCCGATGGGCTTCCTTCCAGCCGACAACTCCACCAGATCCCATGCCTCATTTTTGTGCAAGGGTGCCATTTCATCAACCATGGCCTCCTTCCAGATTTTTCCATCCTCTGAATCTGCTGCCACCCTGACAGTTCTGGGATCATCATCAGTTATAGTTAAGGAAAAATTTGAACATAAAGAAGATGGACTATGCCTTTCTGGTTGTCTTCTTTCCCGAGCTAATCTTCTCAAAGCTGGAGTTTGTGGCTCTTCCTCTTCTGAGTCTTCTTCTGTTGTAGAGTCTGATTCATCCTCCTTTAGCTCAAACTCTATCTTCTCAGGTTCCTTTGGTAGGACTTCATGTGTAACAACATATTTCACCTCTCTAAACACCACATCTCGGCTATACATAACCTTCCTTATTTCTGGGTTCCAAAGCTTGTAACCCTTTAAACCATCCTTATACCCAATAAAGATTCACCTTTTAGATTTATTATCCAACTTGGTCCTTTTCTCCTTTGGAACATGTGCATATGCATCACATCCAAATACCCTTAGATGTGAAAGAAAGGGTTTCTTACCATTCCATACCTCATGTGGAGTCTTATCCTCCAACGTTGATGAAGGTGATCTGTTAACTAAGTAACATGCAGTCTCCACTGCCTCTGCCCAGAATTCTTGTCCTAACCCGGTACTACTGAGCATGCTTCTTTCCTTTTCCATCAGTGTTCTGTTCATTCTTTATGCAACTCCGTTTTGCTGAGGTGTGTATGGAGTAGTCTTCTGTCGTGCTATACCACACTTCTTACAGAATCTTCAACTTCCTTCTTGCAGAACTCCCCACCATTATCTGTCCTCAGTGCCTTTATCTTCTTCTCTGTCTGGTTTTCCACCAGAGCCTTAAATTCTTTAAATTTTTCAAATACTTCAGATTTATTCTTCAAGAAATATATCCATGTATTCCTTGAGAAGTCATCTATGAATGAAACATAGTACACAAACTTTCCCAGTGATGGAACTAACACAGGTCCAAACACATCACTGTGCACAAGTTCTAATATCTTGTTTTCCCTCTTAGCACCAGAAGGAAAACTCACCCGATTCTGCTTCCCATATACACAATGTTCACAGAAATCGAAATCCAGAGACCAATTAGACATACCTTCTACCATACCATTTCTATGTAGTATCCGAAGGCCCTTCTCTCAAATATGTCCAAGCCTTTGATGCCATAGCATGGTCTTTTCTCCAGAGACATCTAGGCTTTCCGCTCCTCCTTCAGGAACCACAGAACTGTTACACCCATCAATAACGGTGCTACCTTTTAGCTTGTACAGAGTTCCAATCCAAACTCCCTGCATTAGTACCAGTGCTCCCCGAACCATTTTGCAGGCATCTTTCTCGAACACTGTTTTTACACCTGCATCATCCATCTTTCTTACATAAATCAGATTTCTGGCCAATGCAGGAATATGCAAAACACCAGGAAGTGTTCTAATCCTTCCACCTTGCAGCTTCAGCTTGACCTTTCCACGTCCGACGATTCTGGCCTTCCTATCATCCCCTAGGAAGACATCACCACCATCATATTTCTCATACTCATAGAACCACTCCCTATGGGGAGTGAAGTGAAAGGATGCACCTGAGTCAATCAACCATGACTCATGATCTACATGTGTATTTGAAGAAGAAGCCAAATACACATCCCCACCTTCATCCGAGGTGGTTTTTTCCTCTGCAGAAGGAGCATCATCGGATCCCTTTCCTTTCTCAGGAGCTTTAGATCTGCAGTCCTTTTTGTAGTGCCCTTCCTTTCCACATTTCCAGCACACCTTTACAAACTTTCCAAGAGATTTAGATCTCCCTCTAGATTTGGATCTCCCACTCGAAACCTTATTCTTGTTTCTGTTCTGGGACCTTCCTCGTACAGATAAGGCATCTCCATTTTGACCCTCCATATTTCTCCGTCTCATTTCCTCCGACAGCAAGGTTGAGACAATGTCATCAAAATTCAAGGTAGTTGTGTTGCTACCTATTGCAATAACCAGACTGTCCCACGAGTCTGGTAGAGAACACAACAAACTGATGCACTTATCTTCATCTGATATTTTAATATCAACAGATGACAACTGACTTACCATAGTATTCATGAAGGTGTTCATATGCTTTGTCACCGAGTCTCCATCCTTCATCCTTAGGTTATACAGCTTTTTCCATAGGAAAAACTTATTCACCAGAGACTTAGATTGGTACAAAGTCCCAAGTTTTTCCCACAAATTCTTCGCTGTAGCTTCCCCAGATACATTCAACAATGCCGAATCTGAGACACACAACCGTATTGTGCTCTTAGCCTTCCGATCCAGTTTCTTCCTGTCTTCATCTGACATTGCCGTTGGTTTAGTACCTGGATCTACCGTGATCCACTGATCTTTATCCACTAGCAGATCCTCCATCTTGAGCTTCCACAACTAAAAAATCTGACCATTAAATTTCTCAATCTCTATCTTTCCACCACTCGCCATCTTCTTTCACCACAAGAATCGATCCCACGGATCTCCCACTGAACAGGGTCTACCTTAGGCCCGAGCAAAAAAACCTCAACAGAAAAGGCGTCCCCTTGAAGCCGAAATAGCTCTGATACCAAATGTAGGTTTTAACCTTGAACATAAATTATCTACACATGAATCTTATAACAGAAAATAAACAATAGCGAGAGCATAAAACATAAAACAGATAAACACAGAGATTTTTCCCTAGATCCCAAATCGGGACTACCAGCTTGATTTTTCATTATATTCCTTTTAGTGTTACAACAAATATATATACATGCCGAAGCATACATAAACCCCAATCCATTAACCCTAGATTAGAACATAACCGTAGTTCCCTTGATCGGATCTACAAAATACCAGTGGTCGAAAACCATCGTACCCCAAACAACCATGTGGAAACTCATGCACAAAACATGGGTGGGTCCGCCTATGAGTGGGACCGCACACCAAAAAAAATTTCGCCAGGGCGCTGCCTCGGACCCCGACAGGGGGGGCTGCCACCCCCCTTGTGACCCCCCTGTGACCCCCCTGCTGCGCCCGACGCAACATACAACTCATGGAGCTAGTCGTGGAAATAATATAACACATACCCAACATGCAAGAGAGGAAACCTCAATTTCTGAATTGGGGATTGCAGAATGAAGATGAGACAGCCATGTCTCATATGCAGAAAATTGTTTCTATTGGTAGGAGGGAGGAATTGATGATTGGATCATCAATCATGACCATTAGGTCTTGTGAATTAAAATTTGACAAATTGGTTGTGTTGACAAGAATGGCAGAGAAAAATCTATCTTTTGGGATTATTTTTAAGAGTGATGAATTGTTGCAGAAGGAGGAAGGTGAGGCTATCATGCCTCCTGAATATGAACTTGTTATTTCTGCATTTGACAAGAAAAAATTTGCTTGTTTGAATAGCCAAGAGGAGATTGAAGAGAAGGTTGTATGGCAGAATTTTGGGGCTGCTATAGCAGTTGAAAATTAGGGTTTTACTCTGATAAAAGATGAAATCTCAGTGTTTGGAAGACTTGAGGTGATTAGTAGAATCATTGAAAAAGAAGGGAGGCAATTTCTGAAGATTTCCAAGACAGGGGAAAAACATGCTGACAGTGGGAGAAAAGCACAAAATAAGTGGCCGAAATGTTTACTGAAGACATTCAGAAAAGAGTGGGAAATGGTAGAGCAGCAGCTGATTGAGGTGTTGCTGGGATAATTGCTGAAGACAGAGGATAGGGAAGTTGTCATAAATGACAATCAGGAAGAGTTTTACTGTTGCAAAAAGCAAGAGGGCATGGATGATTGGGTGGCAGCTAGGGTAGCAGTAAGAACTGGAGAAGTAAGAAGGGCTACAGACACAAATGAAGTTCAACAATCAAGGAGAAGTGGTTTCCAGCAGTCAAAGGACACATTGGATCAAGAAATTGAATTTATAAGAAAGCTGATGATAAAGGTGACTGAGAAAAAGACAGCAACGAAGAAGCAAAGAAGTACCAGCAAAAGAAAAACAGAAGGAGACTATAAAAGTACAGCAAATGGAAAGCTACAACACAAGGTATGGAAGCCAGGAGGAATACAAAGAAAGAACGCTGCAACAGATGACCAGTTGCAGAGCAAGGTGTGGGATCCAGGCAGACCAAGATGAAAGCACATGATCAGGAGATCATGAACCATTTTAACCTGGGGAGTCTGATGCAGGGGCATTAGGATCAAAACAACCTTTGTCCATAAATAAATGTAAAGGGGGGTCTCATGTTTTATTTCCCCATGTAAATATTCATAATTGAGTTATTTTTAGCTAATTGGAGAGGAAAATGTAACTGTCTGGATGATTAGTGGGCATAGGAAGAGACAGTTAGTCTCTTTCTCTGAGAGGGTTAGTCTAAGAGTTAGAGATTCGAAGAGTTTTTAAGCGTTAGAGAAGTGGAGTCGATTTAGGGATTTTGTATAAAAATAAGCCTGACAGGCATAATAGTGGGCGGCAAGAGACCTGTAGAAAGAACTGCATAGACCGCTTGGTGCTATAGAGTAGGAGGTCATTTGCATCGAATATTTGGCCATAACAGAACTTGTAATCAATTTCAAGAGTATATATGAAGAATCCTCTTAGAAACACATGTGTATTGTTTGATTAGATGATGCTTGTATTGACTGGTTGAACCCCATGTAAGGTATTTGTCGAATTTCAATATGACACTGTGATGAACTCTATGTAATTTAAGTTTAAAACTTCTGAGTTGAAGTATTAAATTGATTTGATATGTTACGAATTTGGGCTGGATTCATATAATATATTTTATGAAGAAATTATGTATTTCATGGTGAATGCACATTACTGTGGAAGTGAGTAGATGGAAAAATCCAATGCGTGCGTAGCCTTTTGGAATATCACATTGCAGAGATTGTGAAATTAGATCGACAAAACAACACTGGGGAATGGTGCCTTAAAGGCATAGGAGCGGAAAACTTTATGGTGCGACGACTGGATCGATCGTAAGGCTCTGTCTCACACACCAGAACTCGGAATAGAACGTTATTGTGAAGTTCTGGGGTTGAAGTTATATACGGCTTTTATTGTAATGGGATTTACATTGAGGTCACAAGAATATGAAAATCGAAGGTGCGTTGGTGCAACTAGAGCACGAAACCAAATCGAAAGGTTCGGTTCGTAAGAGGGCTGTATAAATGCGTTGATTAAATGACTAAGGATTTTTAGAAAGCAGAGGAGTTTTGGTCTATTCAAACCAGTGGAAGACCAAACAGATTGACCCTTGGATCGACTAATGGAATGGTTGATGGCAGAGTTCGGCGAAACAGTGCATTGCGGAGTTAGACAGAACCGGGAGTAAGGGAATCGAAACCACGGGGGAAGAGTAGTAACGACGGGTTGGAGTTCAACTCAGTGGTTTCGCGCAAGTGAATGGTGGAAAGCTATATTTAAGAAATTAACGCGATCAATTCCATAGGCTGACACGTGGCCTTAAGCAGTTTTGAAAACCCACTCTCATTGCGAGTTAACACCCATGCATAATAGTCTGTGCAAGATTTGATTGGGGTTGTTGGATTGTCAGGACGAATGCGAGAACAGGTCAATCGTCGATATGAAAGACATGTTAATCGGTGGGGCCGAATGTCAATTATATGGGCGTTGTATTAACGTTGTAACCTCTGATTTGTAGAATGGTATTAATATATATGGTGAGTTGAAACATCAATATATATATATATATATATATATATATATATATATATATATATATATATATATATATATATATATATATAAGATTGTTGTTGGCCATTCGATAGTATGGAGTGTTTCATGATAAGGGATTACTAATAACGCTTGTGGATGGTAGGCCCCATAATTTGGGCTAAGGTTTGTGTTATGGATTTTAGCACAATGTCATGCGTGTCCAATTCTAATGTTACCAATTAGTGGAAGGTGAGTGTATGGTCTGGTCGTGACATACATATATATGTATAGTGATTTTATAAGGGGTTATGTTCCAAAGTTTGAACGTTGATGCGATGTTGGGGGTTTATAACTATAAGGGATAAGAGCTTAATTTAATATCTCAATTCTCCGAATTGAGATATTACAGCCTCCAGACTTATTATTAAATTAATTGCTAGGTGGTGGATTAGATTGGACAAAGGGTCTTAAATGCATTTTAGACACAGTTTTGAGATTGAACAAAAGAGAAACCAGGGACTGTGGTTTTGACCCCATCACCTTCACTCAACCAAACCCTATAATCACATTCCTCTAATCTCCCTACAAAGTATGATCATGGTGAATGGCGAATATTGGTATTAGTAGCTCCATGCCTTGTGGAAGATTAAGACTCCCGAACTTAGTTATTTCTCCGTCTGACAAGAGCTACTAGAGGTTGATATAGTCTTAGAGACTCCTTCACAATAATGTCCACCTACAAGAATAATTTAAAACCACATCGATTATAAGGCTATCTCCCAATTAAAAAAGATGTTGATCTTACAATCGTGAGTTTTCTCAAGGTATTTATATATAGATCATCGTTCTCGCATACATCTAGGACTTGCTTCTGAGCCATTTTTTGCGATAGCCCACAGATCAAATCCAAAAATACTTTCAAAGATTCGAAATTGCAATGGATTCAAAATTTTTAGGTTTCCAATAGATGAGTTGATCTAATCGAATTGCAATGGATTCAAAATTGTTATGATTCCAATGGATGAGTTTATCTAAATTGCGGAAGAATCGAAGTGGCGGAAGGTAATAGAGCGGTCCAATAGGTTTAACAGGTGGCCAAACAAATGATATTTAAATTTAATTTGTTATTATTTGATGTGAAATTGAAAAATGATTGAAAGAATTTTGATGTCATCTGTGAGATGGTGTATTAAACGAATAATATTCCCTTAACACGCAATCTTGTCCTTCATTTATTAAAAATTTAAAATTCTCCAAACCCAATTCCATTAAAGACCACACTTATCGACGTAATAATTTATCTCATTTTAAAATGTGTTTGGTGTAACTAGTAATATGCTTGGATAACTTTAAGGATTTAATTAAAATCGAATTATAATAATAGTATATTTATGTTGAGGATAATTATTTATTTATTTTGTTTATAAAGGGTGTGTATTACATAACATATTAGAGTTTTCACAATTAAGTGATTTAGTTGTGTTTATGCCATGCCTACATTATTGCATACATCCCTTCTCTCAACAAGAAGCCATCGAGTTCTCATACATATGAGACCTATAACATTGCATCTTAATGCCAAATACTCCCACAAGCATGATTATCCTTCATGTGATCAAAATACGACTCTCCAATGATAAGGAGCTTTGCTTATTCTCCACAAGTTCCTATGTTTCGTCACCAAAAAACTGAGTGTCACCAAAGGTGGCGTCGCCGAAAATATGTGTTGTGGTGACATTCAAGGTCCGTCACCAATAATGATTTATAGTGACGGATAGTGACCATCACCATTTCATATGAGCAATGGTGACAGACAATAGCCTCCGTCACCAAAAAACTGAACGTCACCAAAGGTGGCATCGCCGAAAGTATGTGTTGTGGTGACATTCAAGGTCCGTCACGAATATTAATTACAATGACGGATAGTGACCGTCACCATTTCATATGAACAACAACGATTTTTTGTGATGGACCTTTCATGGTCGTCACTATTGGTGCATATATATGGCGACGTTCATTGACCGTCACCATAAACGCATTGGTGACATCAAAGTCCGTCACGAATAATGACTATAATGACAAACAGTGACCCTCACCATTTCATATAAACAACAACGATTTATGGTAACGGACCTTTAATGGTCATCACTATTGATGCATATATATGGTGGCGTTCGTTGACCGTCACCATTTCATATTTTGGTGAGGGTCGAAAAGTCTCACCATAAACTCATTGGTGATGGTCAAAAGAGCATTCGTCACCAAAAACTGAT
>JAXQQM020062709.1:0-55617 GCA_034641835.2 Pinus albicaulis
ACATCCTTTAAATCTAAAGAAGAGTTATCAACAAGAAGACCACTGCAACTTGTGCACATGGATCTGTGTGGACCTGCAAGAACTAAAACACCAAGTGGAGAGTCCTACTTTATGCTATTAATAGATGATTTCTCCAGAATGACATGGGTTGCTTTTCTCAAGAATAAATCGGAAGCTCTGGACAAATTCAAAAAATTTAAAGCATTAGCAGAAAATCAGACAGGATGCAAGCTGAAATGCATCAGATCAGACAGAGGAGGTGAATTCACTGATTATGACTTTGCAGACCTATGTAATGAACATGGAATAAAGCAACAATTTACTATTGCAGGGACACACCAAATGTCCAAATGTCACAAGATTTTAATTGGAATGAGAAATGGCAGAGATGAGGGAATGCTGCAAAAATTTCACTGTTTTAAAAAATTTGGTAAAATGTGCTCATAATTTGAGTAGAAATTGTACACAGCAGAAGTTGTAGGAAAAAATTTCAGAATTTGTAGTAAAAAAAACTCAGAATTTTTTTTTCCAGAATGCAGAATGGAGAGAGCAGTAAAAACTGAATGCAGCAGGGAGTAGTGAGAGAAAATCTGCAAACTTCTGAATGAACCCAACAGAATAATTTCTGAATGTTGCAAAAATTGATTCCTGAATGCTGCAGAAAATTTCTGAATGCTGCAAAAATGACCAGAATTTTTGCAGACTTACACATGTCACAAAAATAAATGGCTCACAAAAGGTTGAGATGGTTATGAACGTATCAGCTCTAATACCATGTTAAACACACACATGATGTATGAAGAAATATAAACACACACATACAAAGATAAGCATGAGATACTCATATTATTCACCATAGATGTACATTTATAATACAATGGTGTGACTCTTGGATTCATCTTCCAAGGTCACTTGGACTCCTTTGTGACTCTTCACCTTCCACACCTACCCATAGAGGATTAGATGTTCAACAATATGAATTTAATATAATAATATACTTTGTTATGTATTTTTAGTTTTACATTTTAATTAATGTATATTTTCTTAAAAAAATAAAAAATGTAAAATTTGATTTTAGTTATTTAATTAATTTTTATATTATAAATTTATGATGATATTATTTCTTTAACCTTATTAATATTTTAATATAAATTTGGTAATATTTCCTTCAATATTTGAAAATTTTTAAAAATTATATTTGTAATTTTAAATATTTTTAAAGAGATTAGATCTGTATTTTTAAATTTGTTTAAAAAAAATTACTTATATGATTTAATAAAATTGATCTTAGTGAATTTTTATTTTCTTTATTATATATTTGTTCTAATAATTCTTTTATATTCATTATATCTATATATATATATATATATATATATATATATATATATATATATATATATATATATATATATATATATACACACACACACATAATTTAATCGTCTTCACACTAATTGATGTGCTATAAAATGTCAAGTAAAGAATTGACTCTTACATTTATGACTAAGTCTTTTCTTTTTTTTTTCCTTCATGCAAAATTTTTCTTTGATTCGTGAACACCAACAAACCCAAAAGGCAGTGAAAGTTAGAAAGAAATTGAAATTGGGAAAATAATGCACAAAATACATACAAAAAAATATTTGTATATTTCACACTTGAAATCAAAATACATCACAGATATATAGTGCATATGACATCCAACATATTATAATATAGGAGAATATTATTAAGAAAATATCTTAACAAACTCCAATAACCAACAAATAAAATCTGCAAATATACTATTGTAAGTGTTAATTCCAAGTTCGTCCCTTGGTGCTTACATTACAAAGATCAATACTGAAAATATTAATACAAGAATCACAATTATAAGTCACAACTTTTTGAGATAATCTTCACTAACACTTTTAACCACTCTGAAATCTCATGGGCCATGTTTTTTTTCCACCACAATATTTGAGCTTCCCACTTGACTCATTTAAGCTACAATTTTTTTCAATCATCATTGATGAAATTGTAAAATCAACAATATTGGCATGCTCGGCTTGTCAAGGCTTCTGTGCTAAAATTTGTCAAGTAATTACCACTTTATGTACCTACCACCATTTGTCGCATATTTTGATTTCAACTATCTGTCAGTTGCTAGGAATGTGGCCTAAACAATGAATGTGTTGAGAAGTTGATAAAAAAAACTTGACCTTATTAATACACAAGGATCTCATACTATAACTTGCAGCTATTGTTCATGGGTTTCTGAGCACCAAAAACTATAAACCATAATAGTATGTAAACACAATCAAAATAATAATGTGTTCAAGGGTTTATGACTGCCAAAAATCATTAAATTGAATTATACCACATTTTTCAATAATTAATTTTACACTTTTTACAAAAAAAATATACATAATCAAACAACCAAAAAAAAAACACATTAAAGACCAAAGCCTTATAGGTATATAAAATAAAGTTAAGCCCTAAACACCTCCACAGGCCATCAGAAGCACCATTGTATCATGATCCACCATCGTCACAAAAAGCATAAATGTATCCCACAACTCCACGAGGGAAATAACTGCCACTCTTGCACCTGACCGGTTCACCTCGACAAAAATGGAAACCAATAAATCGTAAGATATAGGAAATGAAATGTGGTGGGGCAATATGTGCCCATTGTTAGATTTAAATGAATTTAAATCTAACGGTGGGCATATACTACCCCACCGCATTTAATTTCCTATAGCTTATGATTTATTGGTTGCTGACAAAAATAGGGACCTAATAAGTCGCGAGGGAATTGCCAGAGAAAATATTATTACCTCACTATCAGATTGACCATTTTTTCCACCCTCCAAATATGACATGTTTTCTTGTCTGTCAGACCTGTCCCTTCTATTCTCCTCTGATTAATTGGCCTCGTCCACTTGTTGTTTCTCCTCATCATCAACGAGCATATTGTAGTGATACTCGGGGCACGAGGGGTGCATCTTCAACCATGGTTAAATGCAATGAGAATGGAACTTGTGCTTACATGGCATCTCACATGCCTCACCTCCCAATTCAAACTTCTCCATGGAAAACAAGGTTGGAATTTGGATTCCTCTTTACTCGTGAGGCTAATTGTTTTTGACATTTTGGATCTGTATACTTCATGTATACTTCCTGTCAAGAAACATTATGTTTAAAATTTTTCCCTTCAAGAATAACATTTTGATAATGAATCAACCCTTCACCAATAAAATTTTGAATTAAAAATTACCTTTAAATAATACAATTATATTAAAATTTTTCACATATTTATCATAAGAAAAAATCCGAAATGCCCATAACACACATATGACTTATTGAGCCTTAAAACTTATTAGTCCTTTATAATTAATAATGATAACAAATGTTCTATTTTAAAATATATATTTTATATCAAATTTTCTCAATAACCAAATTCACAATCAAATTAAGATTAAAATTATTTGTTAAAGATTAAAAGTACATAATTGTAAGTCTTCCTCAAAAAATTTATACACAATCCCTAGTAGCAAAGAACATTCAATGGCAGGCCTACTTTGGCAATCTTGATATATTTAAAAATTAAAACGAATGAGAAAAATGACTATTTGATTTTAAATTGAAAAATTCTTTGAGGTAGAGTATAAAAAAAGTAAAGAAAGTCTACATCATAGAGTGATTAGTTGTGAGTTGGATTAGGTAAAGAATGATAGTGGATGATTTTAGAGTAAAATATCTCATAAAATAGAGTAGAGGCAATATTTACATTCATAATTTTTTGTTGTAGATCACATGTTGGTGATGTCTTCGGAAGAGAATGAAAAATATTTTCTTCACCAAAAGACATGATAACAAGATACATATTAGCTAATCATGTCATAAGAGCTAACATATCATGGTATTATCATTATTACTTATGCATATGAGGAGGTAGCACAGAGAAAGGGAAATAAAACATAATTTTTTGGTTTTTCGGTAAGGTTGAAACTAGGTTGAGGTTACTTAGTAGTGACATCCATCCTCTACCCATCCTCACCCTCCCCATGAGGTTTGAAAGAGAGACCTAATGAAAACTAAACCTCACCTAAAATTTTTGATGGAAATTGATTTGACACATTATATTGGAGAATTTATGATCTTCAACTAATGTATCAATAGAGTACTGAGTCGGTGAATTTGTCTTATTTATTTCCAACCATGCTTAAATGTGCTGAAACTTTGTAATATTCTGAAAGAAATGAATACAAAACAACTTAGAGTGACTCCACATAGAGAACATTTGATCATGGATTGCACATGCAATTGAAGAATCACATGGATGCCAAACATTTCGTGCCTTTTCAAATCAAAGCTTCCTCCATTGATTCGTACTACGCTAAAATAATTGTACTGCATGTGAGTTCACTTGTTTTGTTGTGCAACCTTGGATGCGGTCTCCTACGTCTTAGCATAGCCTTAATACCTTCGTGGGTGGATGAAGATCTTTTTTTTTTTAGAAGAGAAAAAATGTTGTTCCTTGTATTAAAATAAAGAAAACAATACATATAATAACTGAATGTTACAGGAAAAAGCTTGATATGGGCAGGCATATGCCAGCAAAAAAGAGAAACAAGGCTTATCAGCATCTATCTCGCAAAATTTTAACCACATACTGCGACCTATCCGCTATGAGAGACCAAAAGCAAACAACAGATAAGGAAGGATATATGTACAACAATAACCATGCAGGCCCATGTCCACAGTAAAATAGGATAACCACTGGAAAAAAAATAAGGGAGGGGCAGCGAATAAGAGCTTGCCAGCAAGGGCCCCAGCCAACGCTCAATGTGAAAAAAGCCAAAAGGTAATTCCAGGTCGAGTTTGGAGAGTAGGTCTACCCTCGTATTGGATTCTCTGAAGATGTGTAGAATAGGAGGGGAGCCCAGAATGTGCCAAAAATGAACCGTTCTACTGATCCAGCCATGGAGACCCAGGGGATGAAAGGAAGTGGAGCCTTTAGTCCATCAATGACTGCTTTGGAGTCCCCATAGATTGAGAGGTTTAGAATCTGAGCATTGTGAGAAAAACATAGTAGAATCTAGAGGGCAAGAAGTTCAGCCCTTGAGTTGGTACCTTGACCCCCAATCCAGCTGATGTGCAAGCGTTCCTCATGGGATAGGTTGATCCAAGAGCCACAACCACAAACCCCAAACTGTTCTGCACCATCGAAAAACACGGTTGGAATTTGAATAGGGTGAGGAAGAATTATGCAGGAGAGGTCAGGGCTAGAAAACAAAGATAACTCTTGGGAATTGATCCAAGTCATCATGGAGTGGAGGATTTGCTACTTGAGAGGAGGGATCCCCAAAAATATGAGTCTATTTCTTGCCAACCAGACTTCCCAGAAGAGGAAGAAAGGTAAGGAACAATATCTCTGATCAACAGCGCTCCACCTGGATATCATTGGTCCATGCTAAGTGGCCTCCAAGAAGGATCTTGCAACAAGAAGAAGAAATTTGACCATAAATACAAGGTGAAAGAGTAGGATAAAAGGATGTATGAGATGGACTCAGAGTTATTGTGACAAAAGGAGCAGATTCCGGGACCCTAGTGGCCCCTCTTGATTAGATTGTCCCATGTAAGAATCTTGTCTTTCCAGGCCAACCAAACAAAGATAAGGATCTTAAGAGGGATTTTCCTCTTCTAGAAGATGATGTTGAAAGGCAGAATGGAGGCACACAGATGAGCTGAGATGAGATTAAGGTATAAAGCGGCCACATCAATAACACCTTTTTTAGTCGGGCCAACCTAGAGGATGCAGTCACCCGAGGTGCTGTGACAGAAGCCCACTTCCTGGAGTGAGTGCGCAACCAATGACCATTGATCCATCACGAGGCCGGTTAGACCCAACTAAAGGGATTCTTTCCAAATGGGGCAACACTGCTGCCAAATCAGGATGAACTGCGATAGACAGTAGAGGCCTTTCTGAACAAGATGATGAAGAAGCAGTTGTGGGATGGAAAAGTCCAGAGATAAGACTGAAAACATTGATCCCAATCAAAAAGAGTAATCTTCCATGTACAATGTAGACAATGCACCTGAAGCTTCGAGCAATTAGAGAGGCATGCAGAAAAGAAGGGAAGCCTCTGTGAAAAAAGGGGAGGATGCCACCATGGAGATGGTATTTGATACGAAAAAGGGATGGCCAGATTCGTTTCCAGAAAGTGCACGCCAAAATGATTTGGACAGGAGGGCCTGATTGAACATGTAGATGTTAAGTAAGCCCCATCCCTCGAGTTGTTTTGGAATGGTAATCATTTCAAGCCTGCAAATATGGTATTTGTCTCCACCTTTCACCCCTGACCAAATGAAAGAAGTAATGATTCTTCAGATTCTAGCAATGATGGAAGTTGAGATAAGAATCAGATGAGCCCAAAACACCACAAACTACTCAAGGACCACTTGTGGAAGAATGAACCTACCACCAAGAGAAAGCCAATGGTTCGACCACTGCGAGAGTCTATTTTGGATTTTTTCCAACAGCCAGAGCCAATCCCTACTTTTATAGCCAATGGGTTTCAATCAAAATCTAAGATACTTAAAGCCCTTTTCTAGAGGTACCAACGACATATGGAAGACGACTGCAATGATAAGAATGTTGTTTTGATCCCCCCCATCCAACCACTAAGAGGGATTTAGCTCCATTGATTATAAGACCGGAAGCTTCCCGAAAGCATAGGAAAATGCAGTGGAGAGAAGATCATTGTGCACATGAAATAATACCAAAAATTATAATATCATCCACAAATAAAGAGTTGGAAATAGAAGCGTTATCAGTAATGTTGATCCTGAAGAACAAGTCTTTTTTCTTTAGTTCTAGAATGTGCTGGCTCAGTCCATCCATTATGAGGATAAACAGAAGTGGAGAGAGGGAAAAGCCCTGCCTCAGTCCCCTCCCAGCTTTGAAGAAATCTGAAGGGGCTCCATTGACTACTAAATCATACCAGATAGGGGAATTACAAGCCAGGATCCAAGCCCTGTTGTGTTCTTGCAAACCGATCTTGAACAAAACAAGACACACAAAGGACCAATCAAGACAGTCATATGCCTTGAAGAGGTCGATTTTCATAATGATACCCTTCATTTTAATGTGCAATAAGTGCATCCCCTCCTACGCCAGTGAAATTGCATCGTGGATGAGGCGACTCGGGAGGAAACCATATTTCTCGTTAGTAATGTGCTTCACAAGGGGCCAATGATGCACTTTGAAATGACTTTAGAGATGATCTTATAGAGGATATTATAGAAGGAAGTTGGCCTAAAATCTTGGAAATTTTTGGGCGCAGAAATATTTCCTATTAACACTATAAAAGTGGAATTAATGTCACCCGGGATCCTGCATGTGACTCTAGAAGACTCCACCATCTGCATGAGATCATCCGCCAACATATCAAAAAAATGTGCATAAAATTCCATCGGCCACCCGTTGGTTCCGGGGCTTTTATCTGCCGCAAATGATTTAATAACATCCCATAGTTCATTTTTGGAGACCGGAGCATGTAATTTCCGATTCTCCAAATCATCAAACATGTGGGGAAATCACTCCAAAGCCCAAACCTATTCCTCGAACCGGATGCCCTCACTACGTTTGTAATGCTCCAAAAAAAATTTGTTAGCCTCCAATATAATTTTCGCTAAACTGTGGAGAAGGGAGCCGTCCAAGGCCTTAATATTCCAAATAGAATTGTGGTTCTTTCGCCCATTTGCATAATGGTGGAAAAAGTTTGAATTTTTTTCACCATCCTTGAGCCAGACAACCCGACTTTTCAGTTTCCATATGACTTCCTAGGCTTTTAAAATGGATAATTTCTTTTCTTCTAAGGACTGGAGCGTCAAGAGCACAGATTCATCTGGGGGATCGGTGACCATAGAAGTGTAAATATAGTTTATTTTATTTTCCAGATTCCAGAGATCCAAGATAATCCGAGCCTTTTTGTCCTTCTCCCATACCTTGATCCAGCGCTGAAGAGCTCTAAGCTGCATGGTGAGTGAGGGAGGAGCCCTATTATTAGAAGAGGCAGTCCATATATTTTTTACTTTAGTAATTAAATTCAGTTCTTCGAGCCATAACCTATTAAAATTAAAAGAAAATACTATGTAAGGAGGCGCCAACCACCAATGAAGTCCCATAGGATGGTGATCGGATATACTGTCTAAGATTACTGAAGAATGTAGGTCCCACAACAATTCCATAATTGCTTCTTGAACTAGACAACGGTCCAGTATTTTACCAATGTACTCGGCACCAATTCTTCGATTCTTCCAGGTTGGTAGCAAAGGAGAAGGGTGAATGTCAACGAGGTGGAACTCCAAAAAAATGGAACAGAGTTTCTCAGCCAAAGGGTCTATACGACAACGTAGACCCCAGCTTTCCGAGGAAGATCAGGTGGCATTGAGGTCACCGATAAGGATCAAGTTAAGAATGCACAGAATGTTGGAAGAGTGGATTCGAGCCCAGAACTCAACCTGATGGTGATAGAGAGCATACATATTGATGAGTTTGAACCAGGGGGAGAAGCCATGGATTTTCCCATTGAGAAGAATGTCAGAAAATAAATTGAAGGCTTTGAAAGTCGCAAAGGAAGGGTCCCATAAAACAACAAGGCCACCAGAGTTCTCAATAGAGTATGTACCTATGATATGCCACCAAAGGACGGATTTCAAGGAAATATGGGACAATATTATTGAATGAACACATAGTTTCCTGGATGAATATAATAGAAGGAGAAATAAAGGATAGAATTCACCTCAGTCGAAGGGAATTTTCGTGACCCCTAAGTCCCCTAAGATTAAGAGAGAGGATGTGGGTCATGGATCACTAGGGAGGGGAGTACTAGCTCTAATCGCCTAGGGATTAAAGGTTGAAGAGATAGGGATATCATAAATTCCATCCGAGTTTACAGAAAAGAGGGAATGGGTTTTTTGTCTGCCCCTAAAATGACGGCTGTCATTTTTCCCCCTTTCACGCACAGTTATGTTGCAAGTCGAAGAGGGAGAGATATTAGGTGCAAGGGAGGGTTACGACCATCATGGATGTTGAGGGGGGTTATATCAAGCTCAGGGTTCATGAAAAGGAATTCGTAGTTGATCCTAATCGAATTGTGTGGATAATATTGAGGATCCACGAAAAGATCCTTAGGGATTGGAGGGGTCGCTAGAGGGATGAGGTTTGGTGGGGAGGTGTCTTCCAGAGGAGGCATATCGGGGTCAATTTCCTGTGATGGGGATCTAGATGTGGAAACAGGGCGGGATGGATGCGACGGAGGGGAGGAGGGTAGGGGAAGAAGCGCTGGGGGGTGAGAGTAAGGTGGGAGATGAGAGGTTGACGATGAATTCTTGAACGCAGGCCGAGGATCCACCACACTAGAGGGACGAGGCTTCGTGCGTGAATGGGGGATATCTAACGGGTCAGAAGATGTTGAGGAAGGAGATTGAGGGAGGTGAGAAGGGGAGAGAGGTGCAGATATAGATGAAAGGGGAAGTCAGAAACCAACAGAAGATGGGAGGATACCAGGGAGGGAGTAAGTAAGCTTACCCGATCCCATAGTGGGTGTTGAAACTAGAACCGAAGTTTTCTGACCCGAACAATTCTTCTGAGAACGAGAGGAGACAATAATTGGATCCACCATAACCCATTCAAAAATGTGCTTAGTTTTTCTTTATCAAATCATTGCACATAGTAATCAATATAATCAATTTGCGAGTGGGCTTTAATCAATTTTACATTTTTTATTTTGAAAATATTACTATACAATAAAATTCCAAAACATAATTTAAATGAAGAAACTCTGTCACTCCAACACTTTGCAATGTATATTAATCAATATAATCAATTTGCGAGTGGGTTTTAATCAATTTTACATTTTTTATTTTGAAAATATTAATATACAATAAAATTCCAAAACATAATTTAAATGAAGAAACTATGCCACTCCACCACTTTTCAACCTTTACAAAATGGTCAGTGGAAAATAACTCATAGGCCAACTAATTTGCTTGAAAAAACATAGGTACTCACTCCATTTTTTTTGGTAGTTTATGTATCTATTTTTCTCCATACAAATATTATTTTCACGAGAAAGTTTACATATCCACTCTTTATTCCACTCTTTATTCATATCCATTTTCTAAATTATGATTTTATTTCTTATTTAATAACAGATAATTTTCATATTTGTGTAAATAAATTTGAAAAAGTTCATTTTTTCTCACAAATTAAATCTATATATTTATTATTCTATTTATTTATTTACTATTTAATAGTAAATATAGTGATTTGGTTATAATAAATATGGTTTAATAGGTCATATTACGAAATATTCTCTAAACCAAAAAAATTATATTATATCCTCAAACCGTAATATTCTCTACACCAAAAAAAATTATATCGCCAAACCAAAACGAACCAATATAATATTTTTATAATTTTAAACAAATATAAACTAACAACAAATTCCTTTCTTGTAATTTTAATTTTATAATATTAAATTTAATGGAAATTTTACCATTCAAATTAGTAAAACCATTAATTTCTGTGAATATTTTTCTGCAAAGGGTATTAATCTATTCGAGGCCCTTCAACAATTAATATGGGGCTTTAAGTTTCATGAGTTGACTAAGAAAGGAAGTAACATTTTCTGCAGATGGTATTAATCTATTTGAGGCCCTTCAACAATTAATATGGGGTGTAAAGTTTCGTGAGTTGACTGAAAAGGGAATAAATCCTTTCTGCAGAGGGTATTTGTTGAGAATATTGAACGAAATCAATAACGGAGGGATGCTCCCCCACAACACAGAGATTTCAAACTAAAATTTGGAATTAAACAGTCACATATATACAGGAAGCGTAAAAACACAGGAGCTGAGCAAAACTTTAATTTTCTATTCCATTCTCTCTAACATAATGAAAATTACATAGCTTATATCAAATGGCCGAAGCCTGTAAAACCTAATCTAATCAATGTTTCTTCAATGCTTGAACAGACGTTCAATAAAAAATTTCCTTGGGCCGTCAACAGACACATTTCTTCATTAATCAACACGTAGGCCGTATTCTGAATTACACAGGAAAAACATGTAAAGACGCGTTCAAAACACAAACTGGTGGACTTCAAATCATATGCAATATGGTCTTGATTGACATTGCATCCACGCAGATTGGAGATTTTAACTTTTAAATCTCGTGCTATCCATTAAAATTTGAAAACTGCAATGTGCGATGTGATGTGGCACATCGCATCGCATCCAAAATAACATAGCATGCAGCAGTTCAACAGTAAAATTAAAAATTTGTGATTGCGATATGTGATAGCGATATCACATCAAAAATCAAATAACATAAATTTGCGGCTGCAGAAAAGTAAGTGGTAAAACTTGTGACACGCGAAATGCGCTGCCCCACTGAACTTGACACGTGCCCCCTCTTGCGATCACATTGCAAACAAAATAAAATAACTTGCGAGCTGGATAAAGTTAAAACTTAAAACTTGTGACTTGCGCTCTGCGAGCGGCTTAAACGGTGGGTCCTGTCGATTTCGCATCGGCGGTAAAATAATATAAAATGTGGGCTTTAAGAGTTTAAACAATAAAAATTGTGATGTGCGGGCAGTGGTAAAGGTTGGTAAGTGTAGTAAGTGCGAAATGAAAAATACAAAGGAATAAGGCGGAATGCAAGGTTTGGTTCATGTAGTAAAGGTAAGGTGGGTCTCGTCGATATCGCATTGGCAGGAAAATAACTTATATGGAGAATGGCTTAAAGTTAAAGAAGAAAAGTTGTGAAATGCGCTTGCAGGAAAGAAAAAGGTAAGTCAATGTGGTGGTTGGAAATAAACGCAGAGTTAAAGGCTCGGGTAATTTGTTTGTTGTGTTGTGTGAAAATGCCTCTAACTCTTGGATATGCTGCTGTCCTTCTCTGCAATAAAAATTGATGAAGTGTGGGTTGCGCCACTATTTACTCATGGTGGTGGTTGGGAGTAAAATTCCAACACTCCCCCTTAATCATAACTGCGGCCATCAGTCATTCCCATACATTTTCTGAGATACTCAAAACTCTTCTGTGCTAATGGCTTGGTGAGGATATCAACGAACTATTCCTCTGTCCTACTGTGTTGCAAATAAATCTCACCATTGTTAACCAATTCTCTTATAAAATGATATTTTGCATCAATATGCTTTGTTCTCTTATGGAAAACATAATTCTTTGATAATGCTATTGTTAAGCTATTATTACAATAAATTGTGGTTCCCTTCTCTTTCTCATGACATAAATCTCTCAGCATCCTTCTCATCCATATTGCTTGGCATGCTACTGCTGTTGCTACCACATATTCTGCTTCTGTTGTTGATAAAGAAACTATTGGTTGCTTCTTGGAAGCCCACGACATGGCTCCCGATCCCAAATGAAACAAACACCTAGATGTGCTCTTCCTATCATCTACACTTCCAGCCCAATCACTGTTAGTGTAACCAAAAAATTTAAAATTATCAGTTGAGGAGTATAGAACACCATACTGCTTCATTCCATTCACATACCTCAATATTCTCTTGGCTGCTTGCCAATGTGTCTCCTCTAGTGTCTCCATGAATATAGAAATTAAACTTACAACATACATAATATTAGGCCTAGTTGCAGTCAAATACATGAGGCTTCCAACTATGCTCTTGTACAATGTCAGATTAACATTCTTGCTGCAATCTTCTTTGCTTAACTTCAATCCCATGACAGCTGGAGTTACTGCTTCTTTGTTGTGTTGCATGTTAAACCTCTTCAAAGCTTATGCAACATATTTTTCTTGGGAAATAAAAATTCCCTTTTCATTTTGCTTTACTTCTATGCCCAAGAAGTATCTAAATAAACCCAAATCAGTGATTTCAAATTCACTCTTCATGTCTGCTTTAAAATACGCAATGAGAGAAACTTCATTGCTTGTGAAAATTAAATCATATACATATAAAACAACAATAAGTATCTTACCATCATTTTCCTTAATGTAGAGTGTGGGTTCACCATCACATTTTTCAAACCCATTTTTTTTCATGTAAGCATCAATTGTACTGTACCATGCTCTTGGTGCTTGTTTCTGCCCATAAAGAGCTTTCTTCAACTTGCACACTTTGTGCTCTTGGCCTTCAATCTCATAGCCTGGAGGTTTTTTAACATATACTTCCTCTTTCAACAATCCATTCAGGAATGCTGACTTCACATCCATTTGGTATACTTTCCACTTTTGTTGTGCTGCAATGGACAACACTGTCCCCATTGTTTCCATGCAACAGGTGCAAAGGTTTCTTCATAGTCTCTTCCTTGTTGTTGCTTGTATATTTTCACAACAATTATTTCTTTGTGCCTTTCAATCTTGCCTTCAGCATTGCTCTTGGTCTTTTTTGGGGCCCTTGTTTTGAATATTTTGAATTTTGAATAAAGAATAGCTTTTTGGGGGTTGCGGAACGACACATGGCAGCCGCAATCGAGTCCCAACTACGGTGAGCAATGGAGCTACCGAAGTTGCGAAGGAACAGGTAGATAGCTGAAGAAAGCAGATGCATGAGTACAGGGGAAGAGAATATACAGCAGAAGACAGAGAGCAGAACACATAGACAACAAGAGAGAAGTCGGAAGCAGCTGAAGAAGAACGCAAGAGGAACTAACAGTTGCGACAGCGGGTGAATAAATAGATATCACTCGGCTGAAGGAAGAGACGAATGCAGAGCGAATGACAGAGATTGAGCGGATGCTACAGAGGGAACCTAGGCTGAGCATGATCTCTTTGTAGTTCCTAGGTTTCTCTTACCTACCTTTCTATTCTATGAGACTTTTGTAACAGACTTGTAAGCTCTTCCTGTGAAAGCAATGTAACTATGGGCTTGGTTAAATATTATCAATATACTTGCAGGTTGTTGTCTTATTGTGGGAGTCAAATGCATGCATGATGGTTGTGATGGCTTAAAATTTTATTTTCTTAATACCTGTACTCTCTTTGAATGTTCTTGCGTATATAATGATGTTTATGCAATCAATTCTATGTTAATCATGAGTTGCGGATCCTTTCACTGCTATCGATCTATTCCCCCTTCTGCATGTGGTCATGGAACGCCTCGGGTGAGACTCTCTGCTCTTCGAAGTAGGGTGACAATGCCGGTGTGGTTCTAGACTACAACATATTCCCATGTTGGCCCCAGCCCCTGAACCTGGGTCTTGCCTGCGAGACCTGTTTCTTCGCCAACAAATGGTTCCGTTGCCGGGACACACATGTTATGAGGGGAATTAGATGATGGTATCAAGGGTCTTCTAAGGAGAAATACGGAGATGGTGGGATGACCATATGGACCAGTTATTTGCTCAGCAAGCGGAGCTGACGAATCACATGGAAAGGGTGCTCAAGGATCTCGTCCTTTTCTCAGATTCTGCCAGTGATACCTACGAGATCCTCCAGGGAAAATTCCCTAGCGACCTCTACAATTGGTTGCAGAGGTTATAGAAGAAGGTGCCTAGGAATAGCTCGCGGAAGATAAACCGCAAGTGGGGGCACGGGGATCTGGTGGCTCTGCATCGGTTAGATACTGAGTTGACCTGCGCGGTGGAATTTTGGGTAGAGACCACTTTGGATGGATATATTGTAGAGTTTGCTGTAGAGTGCTACCAATCCTTCTCGAAGGCTGAATCTATCTTCCATTCCAGGCTAAGAGGGAAGTTTCTTAAGGAGATTCTGTTGTGGATTAAGGCCTTGATGGTGGATGAAGGGCTGATGGAATTCCAAAAGTCGAGCATGGAAGCGTAAACCTCCAGTGTTGGGGGAAGGGCTGAAGGGACAAATACTATGTGAAGTGTGAAATGGGGGAGTGGGGGATGGATGCTGAGGCCACAAGGAGATTGAGGGAGCGACGTGCACATCAGCGGGCGCAGATCGCCGACAGGTGGTGAGAAAGGGTGATGCAGGGGTTAAGATGACGGGAAAATGATAGGAAGAATCAAGAGGAGGTGCCTCAGAGGATAGGAATTATGGACACTCAGGCAGATACCATGGAAAGGGAAGGGACTGCTGTGGGAGTGCGACGGGTGCATGGGAGCCCAGCTAAGAGAGAAAGGGAGATGACGACTGACGAAGACGATGCAGGTGTGCAGCTCGAAGAAAGTTCTGATGGCGAATGGTATGTTGTGATGCAACGGTTGTTTCAAGAGTGGACGACATTCATCTCTCCAGGCATCCCTACTTCCAAATATTTGCACGGCAAGGATCCCTACCTTCCCCTGGTACTCTATCAACCTTTCAGTAATACTTTCGTTAAGTTACAAGCATTGAGTCAATTGCACAGCAGTTCGTTGTCGACAGCGACCCACGTTAAAATCATCATCACTAGTAGTATAGCATTCCCTAGCGGAACAGTCACGCAACCAAGACCCGAAGGATTTATCCTGGTCAACCCTTCGCAAGTAAATATGGCCAGGTCATCCACCCGATATCCAGAATTCTCTGGCCAAGGCAACGATGATGTAGAGCAACACTGGTATCTCTGTGAAGCCATATGGCGGGCTCGGCAGACGCCAGACGCAGGGAAGTTAATAGAGTTCCAAACCACGCTTAGAGAAAGGGCTCTGTGATTGTTTATCAAGTGGTCTGAGGCCCATCCTAATCCAGTAATCGCGGACGTTAAGCGGGATTTTTTCCTGGAATTTAAACTTCCCCAAACGGACCGGTAGGGTCTGTCTGAGCTCTAGGAGATTAAGCAGAAAGAGGGAGAGACTGCATGGGAGCTGATGCGTCGATTCAAGGACACGATCGGGAAACTCAGCTACCCAATCGACCCAAACCATCAGAAGGACTGGTTCATCAAGGCTCTGCTTCCCTTGACACGAACCCCCCTCACCCAGCAGAAGATTGACAACTTGCAGGATGATTTGGAACAGGCCATGAAGATTGAGGCCATGGCGGGGTACCCTCAGAAATATCGGGGGGGGGGGAGTGGGGTGGGGGGGGCGGCCCTACAGGATCCCTCCTTGGTGGGATTGCAGCATCAGATCGCTAGTCTGACTGAAAAGCTCAAGGAGATGCAGCCTATAAGACCAGCCAGGCCGAACGTTTGGTGCACTCACTGCCTGGTCGAACGCCACGTCACAACCGAGTGTCCTCGGCTACGTGGCACAAGTGTGGGACCCTCTGTTGTGGCAATCCATGGGGGTCCACCCACGGGGGGTGGCACGACGATGAATCTGCAGGGGGTATACTAGCCGCAATAGCCTTATGCGGGGTTCCCATCTCAACCAAACCCAACCGCCATGGAATATTATGAGATTTTTCAGACGATGGGGCATCAACCTTGGATGTTCCCAATACTACATAAGTACTCCAATGTCCCAAACAATGTATATTGTGAGTTTTGTGCTTCCACGACTCACAACACTAAGCAATGTAGGGCTCTCGATGCACTCACAGACCGGTTGGACCGACCCTCCTATAGGGTGAACGAGGATTCCAGAGGAAGAGGAGGCAGTATGCGCGGTGGCCGCACAGGAGGACGAGGTCTGGTGAAATGCTACAACTGTGACCAGGAGGGTCATGTGGCTCAGGAATGTCCCCTTCCCCGATGTCCTTGGTGTTCCCAGTGCCGTGAAAAAGCCCATGCAACCGAGGACTATCCCGAACTCATCAAGAAGTGGGAGGAACGGGCACAAAAGAGGGGCACGAATTTGGTAAACTTCGAACCTCGAGGAACCGTGACCCCGGCCATGCAGAATGTAGCTATCGTGACATGCGGCGGCAAGAAGATGGGAGAGGACACTCCTGGGAAGGAGCCGGTCTAGGCTATTTGGCCCGCCTCCCCAAAAAAATTGATCCGACCGGACATGCAGAAGAGGGACTTCCAGGAGGCGGCGGAGGCTTTTGCTCAGCTGGGGGGAGCCAGAGTCCTTGAGGTACCCCCGACGACTGGCTCCGGAGAACAGAGCCCCACGGGGACCTTGATTTAGGAATGGCTTCAGCTGTTCCTCAAGATTGTTGATAATGCTTCAATGCGGGACCAGATCAAGCGTACCTTGGAGGACGCTCTGCAGGGAAATATAGGGCCGAGGGAGCTTGTGGACACAACACCCTAGTACGTGCAGTGGGTCAAGTGGAACAAGCGACGAACGAGAAAAGAGTTCCAGCTTAACACGCAGGTTGTGGGATTCCAAATGAGTGATACCATGCTTGATTTAGGGTCTGACGTCAACATCCTGCCGCGAAAGACGTGGGAGGCTCTTGGATGACCACGACTGACCTACTCGCCAATCCAAATCAGAATGGCGAACCAGTACTTGTTGGGAAAATTACTAAGAGGGTGGGGGGTGAATCAGTATTTAGAGTTTATAAAATAAATTCAACCTTTTCTTTCAGCAGAATTCCATACGCGGTTTTTATGAACTGAACTAGCGTATGCACGCGGAAATGTGGAAGGAAACTAGCGTATACAGATTTACCTTTCAGATTTAGAGTATTTCTCAGGAAAAGTCTTTTAAACAGATTTATCAGATATGAATAAGGCTAGATAATCAGAAGTTATGAGCAGTAGTCAACAGAATAAGCATCACACACATGAACACCAATATTTAAGGTGGAAACCCAGTTCGGGAGAAAACCACCGCTGCTGTCATCTCTATCTTCAATATTTGTTATATAGAAAACATTTTACAACAATGTATTGATGCAGACTTATACCAGTATGCAGGCTTCTACCTGCAGAAGGCTGCAACCTTTTCTTGTTTTCCAGCTGTAACTGGAAGGGAGCTCCAACCCTCTGAACTCGTTTACGAGCCTCTCCTGGAAGGGAGCTTCGACCCCCTGATTTCAACACCATCTTCTACTAGCTGAAAGCTTCTACTTCCATACTAAAGGCTTCAACCTTCAGACCCACTGCAGACCACGTTTCATCAATTTTCATACTGGATCAAACAGCTTCAACACAACCCTTCACTTAACATCAACAAACATACTTTTCCCAAAACTTCAAACAGAACAGTGAGACCACTGTAACCAGAATGTCAGAAATAACCTAGACTTCAGAATAGATATGTAGATACAAACTCAACCGTGAACATTCATTAATTCAAATAGCATACGCTACTTTGATTCACTGAAGCCGCGTACATACGCGCTTTCCTGCACACCAACCCGCGTATACTTCTGTGTACATTATCTTCAGAAAACCCTAACTTCCATACGCGCTTTTAATGAACTGAACCCGTGTATATACGCGCTTTACATGAAGCGAACTAGCATATAGATCTGTAAAAATATATTTTGCAGAGCGAGCCAGATCTATAAAACTTACCTAGATTTATTCATGTTCTTCAGCAGACTTGCACCAGTTCTTCATCATTTCTTCCGTTGATCAAACTAGATTCATCATCTTTATATCTAGAGATCTTGAACCATCAATATATCCATGGGTGCATCATAGATTCAGATCTATCAATTAAGAATAGAGTTCATCCATGCGGATATTCCTTAGAGAAATTTATTCATCAACAACCCTTACTCATGAGCACCTTTCACTATGATCTTCTTCTCCTTAAATAGATTTAGCTTTTACCAATACCATGAGCCAAAACCACACAACTTCCGATGGTATTCTTGGACGGAATCAAATAAACCATATAGCGCTCAATACTATGTGCCAAAACCATGGTAATTCCCCTTGGTATTGTAATTTTGGAGCGCAAAAGGGCATACGCGACTTGGGACGTACTTATCCGCGTGCATACGCGACTTGGCCTTTACAAACTCGCGTATGTATTGTGACATATATTATTTATCATTACTCTGGCACTTACTGGAATTTCTTTCTTCGTTACTTCTGAACTACTTAGTAGATACATCTGATTTACATCATTAACATATAGGTTGCTATCCAAAGACAACTCATCAAGTCAGTTTCCATCAAGGAAAACTTCATCAAGTAGGTTGCCATCAAGGACAACACATTGCATCATATTGCCAACAATCTCCCCCTTTGGACTTGATGGCAACCATGATGGTGTTTGATCATCACAGCAGATAGATACATTTATTATAACCATTATTCAAACACCATGATATTCTCCCCCTTTGACATCAAGGGCAAAGGGCGGATCAAAACCAAATCAAGGTTATTCTTCTCTTGTAGAAAGAAGAGCTCTGTAGATATGATGTGCACTGAAGTTACCATGCTCCCCCAGAGTTCACGCTGAATCTTCAAAAATATTTTTCAATGAAGTACATGACTCTATGACCTTTCCTATCACCAAGGACTCATACTTACATCAATGATCCAACCAAGTGGATTTAGATATGTGACTCAAGTACCCAACCGAGTGGGTTTACACATTTTGACTCAAGTACCCAACCAAGTGGGTTTACAAATTTGAAGAAGTCCTTACATGAATGAATATAACAATTTTACATCAAGGGTCTCAACATGACCTTTTTCATCAAATTATAGAAATGACTTACACAATCAAGATCAAATATTCTCAAGCATGAGATCAGACTACAAAAAATAATTAGAATGCCAACAATGCATCCTTTCCACATGACCAATGCTCCCCCTTAGCTTGTGCATCCTGAACACTTTCAACAGCAAATCATCAAGGCATTTTCACCAAATATCAGAGAATGAAATAGAAATATGAGAGCTGAAACATCACCAGAGATACCCAACAGCACCACAGCTGTGCTGAAGAATGCCGACCCAGAAAAAGTTTGTCAGCAAACACCCATACGCGGTTTTCTATGTATAAATTCGCGTATATATGTGACTGTCCTTAAGTAAATCCGCGTATCCAATTTAATATTCTGAATTTAAGCAGATCTGATCCTCTGCATGGCAGAGACTACTCCCAGCTTTTGTCTGAGATATTCGAACGCTTCCCTAGGTAGAGGTTTGGTAAATATATCAGCAACTTTTTCTTTGGATGGAACATATTCCAACTTCACCTTTTGTTCAAGCACTTGTTCACGTAAGAACTGATACTTGATGGGAATGTGCTTGGTCTTGGAATGCATAACAGAATTCTTTGAGATACTGATGGCACTTGTATTATCACACATAATGGAGATAGGAGGTGAACATTTGATTTGAGCGTCTTGTAAGGTTTTCATCATCCAAAAAAGTTGAGTGCAACATGATGTGGCAGCCACATATTATGGTTCTGCTGTAGATAAGGCAATAGAGCTTTGCTTCTTGCTGAACCAAGATACTAACTGGGGCCCCATATAGAATGCACCACCACTAGTGCTTTTCCGATCATCAATATTACCAGCCCAATCTGCATCAGTGTAAGCATGAAGAGTGAGATCAGCATTCTTTGGATACCATAGTCCAAAGTCTTGAGTTCCTTGTAGATATTTGAATACTCTTTTGACAGCCTAAAGGTGAGACTCTTTTGGATTAGCTTGGAATCGTCCAAAAATCCCAACTGCATGCATAATGTCTGGTCTAGTCCCAGTGAGATAAAGTAGACTTCCTATCATAGATCTGTATTCTAGTTGATTCACCGTGGGAGAATCATCATGAGAACTGAGATTACATCCGGTTATCATTGGTGTACTTACAGGTTTGCACTCTTCCATGCCATACTTCTTCAGAATTTGCTTAAGGTATTTTTCTTGTGACAAGAATATACCATCTGTAGTTTGATGCACTTGCAAGCCAAGAAAGAATGTTAGTTCCCAAAGTAAAGACATTTCAAATTCTTGCTGCATGACAGAAGCAAATTTCTGACTCATAGATTCTTCATTACTTCCAAAAATGATATCATCAACATATACAACCACAATCAATAGTTTATCATTTTCAATTTTTGTGTATAAGTTTCTATCAACAGACCCCTTTGAAAATCCTTGTTGATGAAGATATTTGTCAAGGCGATAATACCATGCCCTTGGAGCTTGTTTGAGACCATATAGAGCCTTTTTAAGTCTACAAACAAGATTTTCATCATTTCCCAAAATGAATCCTTCTGGTTGTTCTATATAAAATTCTTCTTCTAGATCACCATTGAGAAAAGCAGATTTAACATCCATTTGATAAACTTTGATTTGTTGGAAGCTTGAAAAAGCAAGAAACATTCTTATGGCTTCAAGTCTAGCTACAGGAGCAAAAGTTTCTTCAAAGTCCATACCTTCTTGTTGAGCATACCCCTTGCAAACAAGTCTAGCTTTATTTCTTATAACATCCCCATTCTCATTTAACTTGTTTTGGAATATCCATTTAGTTCCAATGACATTTTTGTCATGAGGTCTTGGTACTAATTCCCAATGTTGATTCTTTTCAATTTGATCAAGCTCTTCATTCATGGCTTGAATCCAACATTCGTCTTTGCTAGTTTGATTGACATTACAATAGTGGATAGAAATTCCAGATAGCTAGAAGATCCCACAAGATTCCTTCTTGTTTGTACACCTGATCCCTTTTCTCCCAAAATTTGAGATTCTGGATGATTCTTTTGAACATATCTGGATGGAGCTTTTTCAGATAAATCATCTTCGGGTTCTTCATTGGGTTCACTGTCTATATCATTCTTATTTGATTTAGAAGGATATATGTCATCATCGTCTTCATCTGTTGTTTGTTTTTCTTCTTTTGGAGCTGCAAGAGACTCATCAATAACAACATCAATTCTTTCAACAATCTTCCGAAGTCTTTTATTGTAACATTTATATGCTCTACTCCTAGAGGAGTAACCAAGAAGTATTCCTTCATCTGCTTTGGGTTCAAACTTGCCAAGTTTTTCATCATTATTTTTGATAAAGCATTTGCTTCCAAAAACTCTAAAGTGATTCACAGTGGGAGGATTACCATACCAGAGTTCATATGGATTTTTATCACTATTTACACGAACATGTTCCTTGTTGAGAATATTTAGCGTTGTATGTGTTGCTTCTCCCCAAAATGTCTCAAGTGTTCCGGAATCATCAAGCATAGCTCTAGCCATTTGTTGAACTGTTCTATTCATTCTTTCTGCTACACCATTTTGTTGTGGAGTGCGAGCTACAGAAAATTGTCTTTTTATGCCATGTTGTTCACAAAATTCAAGGAATTCATCTGATGTATATTCTCCTCCTCGATCAGATCTAAGACACTTGATTTTAAGATCTAATTCATTTTCAACCAGAGCTTTGAAGATCTGAAATTTCTCAAATGCTTCATCTTTGTGTTTAATCAACCCAATCCAACACATTCTAGAGAAATCATCAATAAATAAGATATAGTATTGTTCACCACGTGGTGAATTTTTCCTCGTAGGTACACATATGTTAGTATGAATGAGTTCCAGAGGCTTACTTGATGATCCTTCCTTAGCATTAAATTTCACTCTGGTTTGCTTACCAAATTGGCAAGATTTGCATATGATACTTTCAGGTAGAGTAATATTGGGAAGATCATGAACAGCTTTAAGTCTGCTTGATTTGTTGATTTGAGAGAAGCTCATATGCCCCAACCTTCTATGCCATAGCCAGTTTTATGAAGATTTACTCAAGTAACATTGTTCTTTGCAGTTCTTCAATACATATAGGTTGCTTGGAGTTCTCTTTCCTTTTATAATTGTTTTACCTGTATCAAGATCTCGTACCACACATTCTTTTGAACTAAAGATAACTTCAGTTCCTTGATCACACATGTGACTTACACTTAACAGGTTATTATTTAATCCATCCACATACATGACATTATTAGCTTTCACTTTTTCTTTTAGAAAAACATACCCTTTTCCCTTAATGACAGTAGGAGTATCATTTCCAAATGTAACATTCTTTTCTTTTTCTAGAGCACTATATGCAAGAAGTTTGTTTTTGTCACATGTCATATGTTTTGAGCATCCACTATCAATGTACCATTGATTTTCTTCACCTTCTGCAAATAAATCTATGCCACAATTTTCAACCTATAATTCCTTCTTTTTCCATACTTTGGAGTTTGAAAGAAAATTCTCTTTTGGCTGGACTTTGCTCCTGCATTCAGATTCTTCATGGCCAAAGTTATTGCAATAAGCACATTCAACTTCATTTTGAAGAGGAGAAAATTTGTTATATGTATTCTTCTTTGTTCCAATATCAATCCTTTTCTTTCTTTCTTCTCTTGTCATGATGGTTTTATGTGCAACACATTGAGTAGCTTTATGACCAAAATTGTGACATGAGAAACATTGTCCATTGAAGAAGAAATTTCTGTGATCATGAAATGTTCTACTTGAATTTATCTGTTGATTGGTGTTTCTTTCAAAGGTATTCCTGTTAGTGTTCTTTGAATTGATATGGTCATGCTTTACCTGTAAAGATTCTTTATTCCCTTGTTGAGTGGTAGAATGTTGTATACTGGCTGTAGCTGCTTTTAGATAATTTGGTGCTGAATCCTGAGAAGATTCTCCGATATATCCAAGACCTGTCTTTATAAGAGGAGAACGTTGTACCTTGATAATCTCATCTAAGGTTTCAGATCCTTTAGCAAATATAAGATTCAAAGTCTTTACTTTCTCAATTTCTTTTCTTAGACTTACTATTTCACATTCTAATTTCTCATCGTGTTTCCCCTTTTCTTCAAGCTGATTTTTTAGAGTTTCTATGGATATTTTACTTTATTCTAAGCATATTTTGAGTTGATTGATTTCATCAAGAAAATAATTTTCCTCTAAAGCATCCATAAAAGTATCTTTTTCTTCTCTAGATTCTTTTTCAAATTCCATGAGAAGTCTAAGATCTTGTTCACATTCTTCCTCACTATCAGATAACCCATCACTGTCTTCATGAGTATAGTAACTTTTTCTAGTGCTAAACCCATTCTTATTCCTTCTGCTACTCTTCCTTTTTCATGTGTTTCTTTATGAGGACACTTAGCAGCATAATGACCAACTCTTCCACAAGAAAAACATTTGAAAGGAAGCTTACCTCTGAACCGTCCTGTTCCAAGTTGAAGTTTCTATACAAAATTTGCCTCATCTTCTTCTGAGATATACCCTGATCCTTCTGTCTCTTGTACTTATTTCCCTTTTGTAGAAGCTCTAAAGACAACTTCTTTGGCTTCAAATCGTCCTCCTCTTCTCATTTCACATGCAGTTAGTATTGCATGAAATTGTACCACAGTAAGATTTTGAATATCCTGCTTTTCTTCAAGAGTAGAAACTTTTGACTCAAATTTTGCCATTAGAGATCTTAAAACTTTCTCAACCAAACTAGATTCGGTTATTTTTTCTCCCAGATTTCTCATACGATTTACAATATTATCAAGACGTAAAAAGAAATTTGCAATGCTTTCCTCATTATGCATTTTTAGATTCTCATATTGAATTCTGAGAGTTTGGAGTTTAGCACTTTTTACCTTTGCATCATCTTCATAAATTAGAATGATTTTGTCTCATATTGCCTTTGCTGTATCCAGTTGCATGACCTTGACAAATTCTGATTCAGTTAGACTTCCCAATAGAGCATTGACCGCCTTTGCATTTGTTTCATAATTCTTTCTTTCCGTTGGATCTGTTGGTACTGCGACTGGATATTGGTATCCTCCTTCAACAATATCCCATACATTTTCTCCCAGAGACTGAAAATAGGATCTCATCCTTATTTTCCAGAAGATTAAATTGTTTCTGTTGAAGAGCGGAGGCCTAATAGATGATGTTCCATCTTGATTGCTCATCTTGTTTGATCTTCCTTCTAGCGGCTAAGATATTTCAGAAGGACTTGCTCTGATTCCAATTGTTGGAAAAATTACTGAGAGGGGGGGGGGGGGGGGTGAATCAGTATTTAGAGTTTATAAAATAAATTCAACCTTTCCTTTCAGCAAAATTCCATACGCGGTTTTTATGAACTGAACTAGCGTATGCACGTGGAAATGTGGAAGGAAACTAGCGTATACTGATTTACCTTTCAGATTTAGAGTATTTCTTAGGAACAGTCTTTTAAAAAGATTTATCAGATATGAATAAGGCTAGATAATCAGAAGTTATGAGCAGTAATCAACAAAATAAGCATCACACACATGAACACCAATATTTAAGGTGGAAACCCAATTCGAGAGAAAACCACCACTGCTGTCGTCTCTGTATTCAATATTTATTATATAGAAAACCTTTTACAACAATGTACTGATGCAGACTTATACCAGTACGCAGGCTTCTACCTGCAGAAGTCTGCAACCTTCTCTCATTTTCCAGCTACAACTGGAAGGGAGCTCCAACTCCCTGAACTCGTTTACCAGCCTCTCCTGGAAGCGAGCTTCGACCCCCTGATTTCAACACCAGCTTCTACTGGCTGAAAGATTCTACTTCCATACTAAAGGCTTCAACCTTCAGACCCACTACAGACCACGTTTCATCAATTTTCATACTGGATCAAATAGCTTCAACACAACCCTTCACTTAACATCAACAAACATACTTTGCCCAAAACTTCAAACAGAACAGTGAGACCACTGTAACCAAAATGTCATAAATAACCTAGACTTCAGAATAGATATGTAGATACAAACTCAACCGTGAACATTCATTAATTCAAATAGCATACACTACTTTGATTCACTGAAGCCGTGTACATACGCGCTTTCCTGCACACTAACTCGCGTATACTTCTGTGGAAATTATCTTCAGAACACCCTAACTGCCATACACGCTTTTAATGAACCGAACCCGCGTATATACGCGCTTTGCATGAAGCAAACTAGCGTATATATCTATAAAAATATATTTTGCAGAGCAGGCCAGATCTATAAAACTTACCCAGATTTATTTATGTTCTTCAGCAGACTTGCGCCAGTTCTTCATCATTTCTTCCATTGATCAAACTAAAGATTCATCATCTTTAGATCTAGAGATCTTGAACCATCAATATATCCATGGGTGCTTCATAGATTCAGATCTATCAATTAAGAACAGAGTTCATCCATGCAGATATTCCTTAGAGAAATTTATTCATCAACAACCCTTACTCATGCACACCTTGCACGATGATCTTCTTCTCCTTAAATAGATTTAGCTTTTACCAATACCATGAGCCAAAACCACACAACTTCCAATGGTATTCTTGGATGGAATCAAATAAACCATACAATGCTCAATAATGTGTGCCAAAACCATGGTAATTCCCCTTGGTATTGTAATTTTGGAGCGCAAAAGGGCATACGCGACTTGGGACGTACTTATCCACGTGCATACACGACTTGGCCTTTACAAACTCGCGTATATATTGTGACATATCTTATTTATCATTACTCTGGCACTTACTGGAATTTATTTCTTCGTTACTTCTGAACTGCTTTGTAGATACATCAGATTTACATCATTAACAAATAGTTTTCTATCCAAAGACAACTCATCAATTCAGTTTCCATCAAGGACAACTTCATCAAGTAGGTTGCCATCAAGGACAACACATTGCATCATATTTCCAACAGTACTGCATTATGCCGATCGGCCGACTCGAAGGAGTCGAGGTCAACATTGCGGGGGTGAAGACTTACACGGATTTTGAGGTTATTGATATTATGGGAGACAAGGATCCTTACCCCGCCCTGCTAGGCATCGATTGGGCTTTTGAGAATTACGCCATCATCGACCTCAAAAAGGAGCTGATGATGTTCGAAGATGGAGAGGTCTGGGTCACTCAACCTCTCGACACATATCAAGGCCCGCGATATATAGAAACTGTGGACAACCGGGAGGATGCTCAGATGATGGATCACCTTTATCAGATGACTGCGGGGAAGCGGGAGGACTACATTAACCCGACCGCAACCAGCTCCTTCAGCAGGCGCAGTGTCCAGAGCTCGGAGCTGGGTTCAGAACTAGCCTGGGAAGACTGGCAGCAGGGGGGGTATGAGACTAGCATGCGGAGATGTGCTGCCATTTCCCGAGTCCGTTGGATTGGTGCTGAGTTCAGAGAATACCCCACCCTGTCGAACATGCAAGCTATCAATACCTTTATTACAAAGGTCGAGGACATGGTTCCAGAAGGAAGCAAGATACCACTTTTGGACGTCGCACTATAGTCCACATCAGCCAGGTGGTGGAAAAATCACCGCAACACCCTGTCGCGGTGGAGTTGTGTGGCGGAGGCTTTAAGGGCGCGGTTCAAATAAGAAGAAGGCCCGCGAAGCAGGCACAGGTACCAAGGGACTTACGATCTGCGGGACCACCTGAGGACCTTTGAAGAGCAGTGGAAAAGTCTAGGATACCTGCAAGAGCTGTGGGTACATCGGTTCATTCACTCCTTAGATACCATACCCCAAGCTTGGTACTTAGATGAAGAGCAGAAAAGAGGAACCAACTCCTGGAGGGAGGTCACGAAAAAATTTGTTTGGTGCTTTTCCTTCGAAGGAGACACTGAGCTGGTGTCCTGGGAATTACAAGCTATTAAGGGGGTCCTGTTTCTCCGTGACCTAGGGACCGACGGGAGCACCTTTGCATCACGTCCTAAGGCCAGGCGTGATTTGGCTTGCCAACCAATTGACGACGGTCCAGACGATGACAGTTTGGAGGACCTCAGGCATCTATATTTCGAAGAGAAGGAAGGCGAGCGAAACATCAACGAAGAACCGACTACTGAAGGCATCCATTTACTCCCGTTGAAGACAAAGAAGCTGAACATCGGTATGGAGGAAAAACCTAAACTGGCTACGGTTGGGGATTACTGGGACAAGGAGACGACAAGGGAAATTTTCAGCCTCCTCCAGGAATACGATGACTTATTCCCTTCATTAGTTGCCGATTTGAAGGGTATCAAGGGTGACCTCGGAGAAATGCACATTGTGTTGAAACCAAATGCCAGGCCCGTGAAGCATCGACCCTATTGGTTGAACCCACGGATCAAAGAAAAGGTCAAGATGGAGATTGAAAAAATGCTGGCCACAGCTCTCATCTTTCCGGTGGAAGAAGAAGACTGGGTGAGCCCTATCATCATTCAGAATAAGAAGGACAAATCGGAGATCCGCGTCTGTGTCGACTACCGAAGTCTGAACAATGCATGCATCCATGATCCGTTTCCCACTCCATTTAGCGACGAAGTATTGGATCATGTTGAGGGGAATGAATCTTACTCCTTCACGAATGGCTTTTCGAGCTATCATCAAGTGCGTATTGTAGAAGAGGATAAAATGAAGACGACGTTCACCACCGAGTGGGGATCGTTCACATACCACGTGATGCCGTTTGGATTGAAGAATGCCCTGGCCGTGTTTTCTCGGATCATCATCGCTGCTTTCCAGGAGTATATCCATAAGTTCCTGGAAGTCTACATGGATGACTGGACTGTCTACATTTTGTTGAATAACCACGCCACCCTGTTGTGAATCATGTTCGATCGGTGTCGATAGTTTCAGATTTCCTTGAACTTGAAGAAATGAATTTTTGCAGTTCCTTTCGGCATGCTGTTAGGACACGTGGTTTGCAAGCAAGGGGTCTACGTCGACCCCACCAAGGTGGCCGTGATCATCCACATGGAAGTTCCTGAAATGGTTAAGTAGTTGCGGGCACTACTAGGGAACACTGGGTATTACAGGCGGTTTATCCGCAATTACGCGAAGATCACTGCTCCTTTATAAAAGCTGCTGCGGAAGACAGAAATATTCCAGTGGACAGAGGAGTGTCGGATGGCCCTTGACACCCTGAAGGAAAATCTGGCGACAGTGCCTATTCTTGTTTACCTAGATTGGGATAAGCAGTTCCACGTGCAAATTGATGCTTCTAGTATTGCACTTGCGGTTGTCTTGGCGCAACCAGGGGAGACGACAGTGGACCACCCAATTTACTTCGCCAGCCACAAACTGTCTAGTGCGGAGAGGAATTATACCACTACCGAGAGGGAGGCCCTAGCAATGGTGTACTCGCTCCAGAAGTTCCGCCACTATCTTCTAGGAGGAAAATTCAAGTTCTTTACAGATCACTCTGCATTGAAGTACCTGGTCAATAAGCCCGTTTTGGAAGGAAAGATCTGTCGCTGGCTTCTACTCTTCCAAGAATTCATGTTTGGGGTGATCGTCAAGCCAGGGAGGTTGAATGTCGGGCCCGATCATTTATCCAGGTTGGAGACGGGGGAGAATGACGGCTCTCTCGATGATCAGCTGCCGGATGCTGACCTCTTCCGATTCAAAGATGTACCGGATTACTTGGCCGACATTGCCACCTATCTGACCACGGGGCAATGCCCTCCAAACTACACCCCGCTCTAGAAACGACACTTGGTCTTTCGCGCCGCCGAATATCAACTGATTGCGGGGCATCTATATAAACTGGGCCTCAATGAGGTTCTGTGTAGATGTGTACTTGACCACAAATGCGAAGCCGTGATGTGGGAATGCCACAGTGGCGTTGCGGGAGTGCATGTGGGTCCAAAACCGACCGCGAGGAAGGTGCTCCAAGCTGGACTATGGTGGCCGATGGTCCATGCTGATTGTAAGACATTTGTTAAGAGATGCGATGTCTGTCAGCGAATGGGGAGGCCCTCTCACAGGGACGAGCTTCCGCTACACCCAGTACATGTGTTGCGGCCATTCGAGAAGTGGGTTGTCGACTTCATAGACCCCATAGCCTCGGTCGCTGAGCACTCCAAGGCCCGCTACATCATTACCGCGACTGACTATCTCACCCGGTGGGCTGAGGTAGTGGCGGTACGCGACTGCACGACGGATACAGTAGCATTGTTCATCTTTGAACACGTCATTAGCAGGTTTGGCTGCCCACGAATTTTAACCAGAAATCAGGGAAGGCATTTCATTAATGACACGGTCAAGTCATTGCTGGACACATTTATGATTCAACATCACAAAAGCAGCTCATACCACCTGGAGGCCAACGGTATTGTTGAAGCGTTCAATAAAATTCTTGAAAAGGGGTTGACAAAGATCTGCAATGCCCAGCGAGATGACTGGGATGAGCGGCTACCAGCTGCACTATGGGCCTATCGGACTATGGTGAAGCGCTTGACCAATCAGACACCGTTCCAGTTGGTGTATGGCCGGGAAGCTGTGATTCCCGCCGAGTTCATTGTACCAAGTCTTTTAATTGCCACATCCCTCAAGTTCTCGGAAGAAGCATCACTCCAGGAGTGCCTACATGAATTACAAGAACTGGACGAAGCCCGGTTCCTGGCCGAGTTTCACCAGAAGGTTCAGAAGGATAGGCAAAAGGCATGGCACGGCTGCCACATCAAGAAAAAAAAGTTCCGGGTTGGCGAAAAGGTCCTCTTATATGACAGCAGGTTTCAGAAGTTTCCAGGAAAACTGCAGATGCACTGGTTGGGACCTTACTTCGTCGTCGAGATTATAGATTCTGGTGCTGTTCGGTTGGCTTAGCTAGATAGTACTGTTTTACCTGGGTGGGTGAATGGCGCACACCTGAAACCTTACCACGAGTAAGTATTTTCATTTTTTATTAATAACTCTCGCAACTAAGAGAATCCGTAGAGTAGCGTAGCTTAATAAAATCTCCCGCAATCAGGATGACTGTAGGTAGTCTTTCTTGTTCATGCATGCGTCGTCAATAACCGCTCTGTTGCAGGGACCACACCTCAACCGATTGTGGTCGCGGAGGGGCGTGTCCAACGTGTCATCCCCGTAGGATTCGTAAGCATGTCATTGTCAGTCCATATCATGTCAGTCAGTACTTGTGTTAGTCCGTAAGATCGCCTAGATTTACAGCATAAATTACCATAATTAGAAGTAACCCTACAACAATTATTTTTCCATAATTCGACGTAACCTCAGCTGTCGCATCCGCCTATTTCCTCGTGCCACCGTCAGCAAATTTCAGACGACACCTCAACCGGTGATTGATCGCACGATTATCGCCGAGAAGAATTCCAGTAGGAATTAACTTGTCATGGGGTCTCATCAACCTCACTCATGCCAGGTAATAGCATAACTTGCATGGGAAAAAGCACGAGAATGCCGGAACAGTTAGAATTAGCAATTGAAGCAGAACCAGAGCAGCTGAAGTGTCTAGAAGCACAGTGCCGAGAGAAGACGTCGAGACCAATTCTACAGGTGTATCAACGTCGAGCCAAGATGCCAAAGGCCCACCCAGTAGTCGTGGAACCAGAGCTCGATAGCAGAATTCACAAAATAGAGTCCCTCCTCGGGAAATACGACAATGTGGCCCTCATAGATGCCAATCTCTCGGATTCTGTCGAGTTCCCGGCACTCAAATGGAATGCGTATATGGAACATTACTTCAGAGACGCCAGGCATTCAGCGAACAGAATTATACCAGAGTTCTAAGGCTTATAGCAATATTCTCTTCTAAACTTAAGAAATATTCTGGTCTTCGGGACCACTGGACCGGCTATGCAGTGCACCAGGTTCTTAATCAGCCGCGTCCAGAATGGGTCCTTGTGGTTGAATAAGGAAATTCCCATTCATGCCGAGGATATCCACCGGCTTACATGGCTTTCACAGAATGGCGCGGATGTCTCGACTGCATGTCAGACTACTTCCAAGCGTGCGCGGAAGTCGGGAGACGCTGACTACTATGTTAAATATGGCACACGACGGGGCGGGAAGGGAGCCAAGATGGAGCTTATCAATAAGCCCGAGATCAAATTTGCATGATACCTCATTGCCAGCAAGAAAATGAGGCACTACACAAAGGGTGAATGCACTCTAGAAAATATCTCCATTGCAGAGCACTGTGTTCAGGGCGCGAAGCTGAACTGGTGTTCCTTCCTGTTGAAGGAGCGGCTTGACGCGTGCGAAGAAAACTACAAGCAGGCTACTAGATTCATCTACGGATGTCTGATAGTTTCGTTTTCCATGTGGAAGTGGCACACTCCCCTAGTCAAGTTGCCAGTGGAAATTCCAGAGGGCCAGCCTCTAGCGATGAAGTTTGTTCCATGGAAGGTATTTGTTGACCCCAGCTCCAAAGAAGTTAATTCCGAGGCATTTCGGACCTGGTATGGTTTGATGACGCACGTGGTGACCAGCCAGCAAAGGGTTCCCAGGAACCTACTAGATGAGTACAGTGAACAGGTATGGTTCGGGGTCAGTCACAGGCATACTTATATCCGACCTACTTGGGTGCCAGAGGACACATTTCACATGCGGCCATTGAAGTTCCAGCTGGAAGATACTGTGTTCCACAATGAAGTTTGTTCGTGGGCGGGGGTCGCGATGGAAGTCCGCAACGGGGTACCCATTTACAACATTGATCAGATGTGACCGCAGCAATGGCCTACTGAGACGGATGCAGAGGCGGCACCACAGGATCCCACCAAGCAGCTCGCCCCTCTCATTTGCCGCTTAGAGACTTAGGTACGTAGTTTCAATGCAGCGACCAAGGTCATCTCAAGCGGTGCTACTCCTTTTCCTTTGTTCTCTGAGTTCCAGTCCTCTCAATCCATGTCGCGTCCCCTCATAAATTCCATTACCTCCCCCATCCCCACTATTTTATCTACTTCTCCAAGTCCGACGATGACCCCGGTGGGGGAAAAGCACAAGACCACTGACTCCTTGGAAACCCCTCAGGCCAAGCAGGCCCGAATTCTAGAGTCGAATCCGGTGGTGGACCTCACTGAGGAGGATCCACCCTAGCCACCGAGTACAGGGGTGCCGATACAAGAAGAACCACTTATTGACCCCTCCGAGTTCATTAACATTCGCCTTCCACCACCACGCACCGTTCCACCTCCACCTACCACTTCATTCTCCCCATCCAATTCATCTGCCACTGTGTCAGACCCAATCATCCGGGAACTACTTACTGGGGACCATGGGGCTGAGGTTCACTCTAGTACTGCAGCATTAGTACCACCGGTCAACCCCACTGGGAACCCCAGGTTTCCTTATCTGATATATTTACCCATATGGCACAGATTGTTGCCGACTCAGCTGGGGCTCAGCCTGAGCCTACTGTACCTCCACAAACTGCCCAGACAGATTAGCAGGAATGGCCAAACCTGAATATGGCTGAATCACCGCCTCATCCCCTCCAAAGCACTCTAATTGATCAGTTTCCAGTGGGCAGCCATTGCAGGAAAGGTAGCCAGACCAAAGTAATTCGGGGGTCGCCAACCTAGAAACATGGGGTACGGCTCAGCTGTACTTCTTTATCTAGAGGGTAGCCCATCAGGCCGAAAGGCTCCATTATGAACTACAGCAGAGTTGCGCCGAAAAACAGCAGCAGATAACCGCGCTTACTGAATAGCGCGACTAGCTCATAATGACACAGGAGCAGCTGAAGGGTCAGATAAACGACGCCACCAATGTGTTTTAAGAACTATGGCCAACTGTCGGGGCTCACTATGCTCAGTTTCCTGCCGATGTCCCAGAGACGAGTATCGTAGCACAGGCTTTCCACCTCTGGATCGCATTCAATGGCCTCCACAGGGAAAACAAGGAGCTTCAAGTAGCGTTAGCCACACGACCAGCGTTGCCCGACCCAGAGGTCGTCTATTCAGCCCAGGTTGCAGAAAAGAAGGGCCAGGCCACTCAAATGGAGGAAACTCTCAACTCTGTAGCACGCGAGGCTTACGACCTCCTGAAGGGTCTTGAGGAGTGCTCAATGGCCCTTACTGTCAAAGCACAGCCAATTTCGAGGGAAATCTAAGAGGCCACGGACCCTGCGCGGTTGGACCAGTTATATGCACAGGCATATGCTCTAGAAGTGCAGATCTAGCAAACAGAGGCCAGCTCAGCAATGGTCAAATAGGTAATTTGTGAGCTCTGCCCGCCTCTCCAACTCAGCGCTAGGACAATGCAACAGCTAGCCACCGAGGCCAAAACCCAGATTAGCACGGTGTTTGGGACGGTACCGGTGCACATAGAGGAGGCAATTGTCACCAAGATTGCCGCAGAAACAAATTCCTTGGTGCAGAGATGGCAATGAGCTGTGACGACCTTCACTGAGCTCAAAGCTACAGCATTCAGCAACGTCCCGGAGTTGGGGCCCTTGTTTGGATAGCAGAGGGAAGGAGCACAGCAAGAACAGGCCACGGGGTCCAGTGGGGCGATGGAGATAGAGACAGTGATTTGCGATTGACTCGGGACGAGTGAAGAAACTGTGGTCGGGGCCTGTTGGGGCTCTTGTTTTGAATATTTTGAATTTTGAATAAAGAACATTGGGGGTTGCGGAATGACACATGGCAGCCGCAATCGAGTCACAACTACGGTGAGCAGCGGAGCTTTCGAAGTTGTGAAGGAACATGTATATAGCTGAAGAAAGAAGATGCATGAGTACAGATGAAGAGAATATACAGCAGAAGATGGAGATCAGAATACACAGACAACAAGAGAGAAGCCGGAAGCAACTGAAGAAGAACGTAAGAGGAACTAATAGTTGCGACGGCAGGTGAATAAATAGCTGTCACCCGGCTGAAGGAAGAGACAAATGCAGAGCGACTGACGGAGATTGAGTGGATGCTGTAGAGGGAACCCAGTCCAAGCATGATCTCTCTATAGTTCCTAGGTTTCTCTTACCTACCTTTCTGTTCTATGAGACGTCTGTAACAGACTTGTAAGCTCTTCCTGTGAAAGCAATGTAACTATGGGCTTGGTTGAAGATTATCAATATACTTGCAGGTTGTTGTCTTATTGTGGGAGTCACATGCATGCATGATGGTTGTGATGGCTTAAAATTTTATTTTCTTAATACATGTACTCTCTCTGAATGTTCTTGCGTATATAATGATGTTTATGCAATCAATTCTATGTTAATCATGAGTTGCAGATCCTTTCACTTCTATCGATCTATTCCCCCTTCTGCATGTGGTCGCAACATGCCTTGGGTGACACTCTCTGCTCTCCGAAGTAGGGTGACAATGCCGGCGTGGTTCTAGACTACAGCGGATTCCCTTGTTTGCCCCAACCCCTGAACCTGGGTCTTGCCTCCGAGACCTGTTTCTTCGCCAACAGTCTTATAGACCCATTTTACTCCAATTACTTCTTTACCTTGTGGGAGGTCCACTAACTCCCATGTGTCATTCTTTTCAATTGCACCAATATCTTCATTCATTGCTTCAATCCATTTTTCTTCTTTTACTGCATATTCCAAATAGATTGGTTCATCAACATGAAAAAAAAAGTAAATAAAGAATTCAAACCATTATTATTATCAACTTCTTTCTCATAAATTTCACTCAAATTTCTGAATCTTGGTCTTCTTGGTGTGCTTGGAGTTCCACTTGAACTCGAGGGAGTTTTTGATCCCTATGGTGTGCTTGGAGAAGCAATTCCTTGATTTCTCAAGGCTTTTATATTTCCTGCTTGTGGTGTGCTCTGTTGTGCTTGTGTAGGTGGAGGAGGAATCACCGTGGAGGAATTATTTGTTGTTGTTAATTCCTCTTTCTGTTCGTGAGACACACATGTCTTCACGTTCATTGTTTTCTCTAAGCTTCCATCCCAAGCTTCTTCTTCAATAAACTACACATCTCTATTGATTATAACTTTCTCAGTGGATGGATTATAGAGTTTTTATGCCTTGGACTCATCACTGTATCGAACAAAGAAACACTTATCCCCCTTGTTGTCCAACTTCTTCCTTAGTTGATCTAAGACATGTGCATAAGCCACACATCTAAATACTTTCATGTGAGTGAAAAACTGCTTTGTTCCACTCCATGTTTCTTCTGGAACTTTGTTCATAATAGATTTCGTTGGGCATCTATTCAAAATATATGCAGCACAATTGACAACTTCAGCCTAATACTCATTTAGAAAATGTTTTGCCTTCAACATACTTCTAACTATGTCCATGATGGTCCTGTTCTTCCTTTCTGCAACGCTGTTTTGTTGTGGTGTGTACGTTGTGGTAAACTGCTTATGTATGCCATTTTCCCTACAGAAACATAGGAAATATTTGGAGATATATTATCCACCTTTGTCATTTCTCAACACTTTGATGTAGTGCCCACTCTGCTTCTCAACAAGAGCTTGTAAGTGGTAGAATTGTTAAAACACTTCAATCTTTTATTTCAATGTCTTTCTAGTGTAATCATCTATGAATGTCAAAACATAATGGCTACCAGCTAAAGATGGCGTTTGCATTAGTCCACAAAAATCTCAGTGGAAAATCTCTAAGGGTGCCTTTTCCCTTATACTCTTCCTTCTTGGAAATGATTCTCTGTGTTGTTTGCCCAAGATGCAACCTTCACATAGGCTGTCTGGTTTATCAATGAGTGGTAATCCTCTTACCATTTCTTTTCTATGCAAAAGGTTCAAACCTCCAAAATTGAGATGTCCAAATCTCAAATGTCATAACCATTTTTCATCTTTCACTTCTTTTTGAAAGACCTCTTGTGTGATCGCTGCTACCACACCTCCTTCTTTCAAGTCTATTCTGAGCTTGGGAGGAAACATCCTATTCTTTGTCACGTGCACTTCTGCAATGACTCTTTTACTTGGGGGTATGTCCATGATAGTACAAACATCATTCTTAAAAAACACATTGTATCCCTTGTTCACGAGTTGTCTAATGCTCAGAAGGTTACATTTCAAGGTAGGTACATAATATACATCTGGCATAAATTTATTTTCTCCCTTCCTTGTCAATAGTGACACTCTTCCTTTTCCCATGATAGATACTTTTCTATCAGTCCCCGTTGTCACTTTAGATTTAATATTCACATCCAGATTGGAAAACATTGCTATGTTTCCAGTAATGTGGTTGCTACAACCGAAGTCTAAGAATGATACATCTTATTTTTTTTCTTGTGCTGCATTACATGTTAAAAGAACATTACTCTGGTTCTTATCTTATTTTTCAAAATTTTCATTTTTCCTGTTATTCATGTCATTTTGTTTCTTTCTACATTCATTGTCATAATGTTCATACTTTTTACAATAATGACATTGGACTTGGGATTTGTCATAACTTTTTCCTTGTGCTTGGTGTTGGCTTGAGCCTTCACCTTGATTCTGATTGTTGCCCCTTCCACTTGTGCTTGTATGGATGTTTCTTCCACCTTGCTATGGGCTTTTTCCTCTTCCTCAGTAGTTTGATCTTCCTCGACCTCTACCTCAACCAAAAGACATTTGTGTCTTGAAATAATGCTCCAATGAGGAGTTAGTTGTTTTGTTCAGTCAATGTTCATGAGACATCAGGGATGCATGAAGCTTATCCACTGAAAATTGTGAGAGGTCCTTTGTCTCTTCTATTTCCACTACTATGGCATCAAATCTTGAGGCTAGACTTCTCAATATTTTCTCCATTATTCTTGTTTCCTCAAGTGTCTGTTCATCAGACCTTATCTGGGTAACCAACCCAATCACATGTGTGAATAATGATTCTATGTCATCAGACTCTTTCATACAGAGAGTTTCAAATTCTCTTCTCAATATTTGTAGCTTTATTGTCTTCATCTTCTCCATGCCTTGATAGGCTATTCTGAGAATATCCCATGCCTTAGAATTTGTTGCTACTGCAATACTTGGAAAAATACTCTCGTGTACTAATTGATAAAGATAGAAGAGGGCTTTGGAGTCCTTCTTCCTATTATCTCTCAACAAGTTTCTTTCTGCTGCTGTCAAAGCAGCCAAAGCTATTGCGTCTGCTGGTTCTTGTAAAACTTGTTCCACCAACTCCCATATATCTTGGGAAGCAAACATGGTTCTCATTGTAATGGCCCAATAATCATAATTCTTCCCATTAAATTGTGGTCGTTGGGGGTGTCAGGCTGGTGCCTCCTGCTACCATCGTGACTGTGTTCAACAAAAAAATCTTCTTGATTGTGTAAAACAAAAGCTTCCTTACTGCTAGATAAAATTCGCTTCTTCAAATCAATCTTATAGCTTCTACAGCAAAGAGAGCGACCTCATGCTTCTTTGATTGAGAGCCTAGACCTGCTCTGATACCATGTTGAGAATATTGAACGAAATCAATAACAGAGGGATGCTCCCCCACAAAACATAGAATTCAAAATAAAAGGCAGAATTAAACAATGACATGTACACAGGCAACGTAAAAACACAGGAGCGGAAAAAAACTTTAGTTTTATATTCCATTCTCTCTAACATAATGAAAATTACATAGCTTATCTCAAATGGCGAAAGCCTGTAAAACCTAATCTAATCAATGTTGCTTCAATGCTTGAGCGAATGTTCAACAAATGTTTTCGTTGGGCCGTTAACAGACCCATTTTTTCATTAATCAGCACGTAGGACGTATTCTGAATTACATAGGAAAAACACGTAAAGATGCATTGAAAACACAAACTGGCAGACTTAAGATCTTATGCAATATGGTCCTGATCCACATCGCATCCATGCAAATCAGTGATTTTAACTTTTAACTCTCGTGCTATCCATTAAACTTTGTGAACTGCGATGTGCGATGTGATGTGGCACATCACATCTCATCCAAAATAAGATAGCCTACGACGGTTCGGAGGTATAATTAAAACCTTTTGATTGCTATATGCGATAGAGATATCGCATCGCAAATCAAAAAATATTATTTTGCAGCTACGGAAAGGTAAGTGGTAAAAATTGTGATGCGTGAAATGTGCTGCCCTCCTCAGCTTGACACGTGCCCCCTTTTGCGATCGCATCGCAAAAAAAAAAAAAAAAACTTGTGGGTGGCATAAAGTTAAAACTTAAAACTTGCGACTTGCGCTCTACGGACAGCTTAAACGGTGGGTCCCGTCGAGATCGCATCGGCGGTAAAATAACATAACATGCGGGCTTTAAGAGTTTAAACAATAAGAATTGTGATGTGCGGGCGGCGGTAAAGGTTGGTAAGTGTAGTAAGTGCGAAATGAAAAATACAAAGAAATAAGGCGGAATGCAAGGTTTGGTTCATGCGGTAAAGGTAAGGTGGGTCCTGCTAATATGCATCGAATTGCAGGTTGTTCCTTGAGAAACAATTTCTGCTGAGTAAAGAAATCTCGTGCTCAAGACTTTAAAGATTATGTCAAAAACAAAAGTATATATGTCTCTGTTTAGCAAACCTTCAAAAATTAATTATATAATCTTCAAATATTAAACCCATGAAAGATTCTCGCAATGCCATATCCTCCTTATGCTGAAATGAAAGGATGGAAGAAACAAGAAAGAAAGGATCTCAATTTGATAATATGCCCTTGAAACATAATCTATCAGTGTAAAATCCCGAAGGAATGAGTAATGATAACGTTAAAATAGAGGAGCGCCCATTAAGGTTTATTTAACTCTTAAATACACATGGATCTAGAGACCCAGCCTCACCACTGCATATTTTACTTACGTATATGGAAACGAAATGAAAACTGGAAAACTATTCAACATAGATAGAATGAAGGAAACTTGCAAAAATTTTCATTGATTCAATATTTTTCAGTACAAAATTAGGCTTCAAGGTCCAAAACTCGGAACCTCACTCCTTCAAATTTTCTTTAAATACATTATCACAAAACAGTTTCCAGTAATGAAGCTGATTCTAACTTCTTTAACTAACTCTAACTGCCTAAACTATTAACTGTTATAGAGGTACATGCCTCAAGAAAAGTATTATTACATTTGCGTAATCCTAGGAAATGACATAATGAGAATTTTAAAAATTTTAATCTAAAGGAACAACTGGTCCTGAAGTGGCTGCGGAATCAACAGCTACTTTTGATTTATCCGTTGGAATCTTCTTTGCTGTGTCAATGTAGAAGATTTTGCATTTTTTCCAAAGTTCACTTTGAGTCGTAGGAGCATTCCTGTAACTGAGGTATTCCAATCTAAATGCAACAGCCTGATTGTGAGTGAGCCTTTCTGTGAAGAGTGCCTTTACCATCCATAGCAAATTGAAGTGCCTCTGCAAAAAGTTAAACACTGTCTCTCCCTTTAAAACTTGTGTCTTTTCGTGCCTGCTATCTGCTCTGCTCTTTGCCAGTGTTAATGCATCTTCATAGGACTTCCATGTCAAAATATTTCCCTTTTCTGTCCAGCATGAAGGTAAACCTGTTCGGATCAATTTATCAAAAGTTATATCAAACTCCTTTACTGCCTTTTTAAGCCCCAGTAACCTTTTCTCTGCAACTTTTCGTAGATCATTATTAATTATCATTTTATTAACTTCTTCGGCATAAAAGTATCTGTCTTTTATCTCAATTTCTTATAGCTCTTCATCTGATTTGGAATTGATAAAATTTAGAAACCTTCTAGCCCAATTTGCTCTTTTAATAACTGTTTGTTTTTCTGATGATATCTCCTCTTCATGGTCTGAGATGAGAGCTTTCTCTCTAGCAATTACATTTAGGGAATCCCAATTTGACTTCATTTCAGAGATAATTTCAGTCCAAATATAATCTTTAGCTCTTAAAAGTGAGATATTACCTTTCAGTTTCTCCTTGAGCTCCTTAATTTCAACTTCAGCCTTTTGTAGTTTCTGCTTATTTTCATTTGCTTTATCTTCCCATCCTCTCATAATCTTAGTAGCTTTTTCTAAATCTGTCTAAGTTCGCTTAAGATCACCTTCAGCTATCTTCAGTTCTGTGCTGAGCTGAAAAATTTGTGTTTGAGGATCAGAATTAGCATCACCTATAAAAACAAAAGTGCAAGTGTGATTGTTAATCTGGCTCTGTAATAATATGGCAGTTTGCTTCACTTTGGACAAATCTTCATCTTTCTGCAACAGTTGCAAACGTAGCTCTTCTTTTTCTTTTTCCACCTCATCTACTTCTGCAGCCATTGAGTGCTCTGTAGCTGGTAATTTTAGCTGTTTCCTTAATGAAGATATCTCCATTTCCGCACTTTTCATAAGCTTTTGAACTGCAGTTTTATCAGTGGGATCCACACCAATTTTCATAATGATCTTCTTTAATTCTTCATTTTGAATTTACAATGCTCTTGAATTAGCTTTCTCTATTTTAGATTGTCTAATGATTTTTCCAAGCATGTTTTCAGTCTTAACTGTTGTGGCATTAGTCTTACTCAAATCATTTACAATTAGTTTACCGCTCTGCATATGAAGGTTCATTTTATCCCACAGTGGGATATTTTTAACATCCATAGTTATGTTTACCTCCTTAAAGCTGCTCGAAGATCCAAGAGACATTCCTGTCGGATGCGACAGAGCCATCTTAAACTGATCCTTTTCAAGATCCATCACAGTGAATAATCTGGTCTGGTCAGCAGTTATGTGGTGCTCTGCTTGTGTTTCTATATTGGCTTTTATCCTCTGGTTTCTTTCCTCAATCTGTGTGAACATTTGCTTTACTGAAGGAGCCTTTTCCAAATAAAGTTCCTGTCTTCTAGGAGAAGAGGGGAGATCCTGTTCTTCATTGACCTGGAGAGTAAAACCAGGTGAGTTGGAAGAATGGTCTTCTGCTAGTTTGGTTCTTTTTTCCTCTCGGGGCTCCTCATCATCTATTTCAACAACATCTTCTCTACCTATTTTTCTCGCCCTTTCCAAAATTGCAGGTGTTTGAATGCTGGTCTTTGATGAACTTGACTCACCTGGATTAGCCAGTTTCTCCAGATCAGGTTTACTTACATGGGAAAATGTAGCATACCCATTCTCCACCCTCTTCTGAGAAATTATTCCATGCAGATCATAAGGCCATTTTTCACCTAACAACAATTGTGTTTCTTCCAACATTTTTGAAACTTCATCAAAATCTTGTCTCGTGTTGATCACAAAAGGTCCCACACTCATGGGTAATTTATACATGACACCTTTCTTTATGGGAAGGAAGTGTACCTGGTCCACATTTAGGCTCTGTCTTATGAATTCCAAAGCGAAAAGCCACATGGGTACAAATGTTGGGAGCCTATAGGGTTAAATGCTTGCTCCATACAACCTTATCTCTGAATACTCTTCAAATACAAACCAATCTCCAAATCTGCAATGGGGTCCTAGCTGTAAGAATTCCCGAGCATTTGTCAGGAAGCATGGAGGAAGAACTCCATTCAAAAATTTATAAGCAATAGTCATGAAATGGCTAGCAAACTCAAATAGTCCTGCTTCATTCTCTTCTTTTCTTATCATGTCAGTCCAGAACAAAACTGATTGTTTAAATTTGTTAACATCAACTATATTCAATCCCAAACTCATGAATTATTCGACATTCTAATATAAAAACAAGTAAACAAGCAATGACGGAAATCTGAAAAAACCTGTGAGAGGGAAAGCCATCAATTGAGAATTTACGATTTCCTGCCAGAAAGACGGAATATCAAGAACCACTCCTGGTTTCATCATCAATGCAAACATACCCAAAACTGATTTATCAACTCTATGATCATTATCTTTCCCCAAAATCTCTGTAATGCAACTGAGAATTGGCCTATACTCAGTGTTAAAAATCTCCAAGCTGAGCTCTTCTCCTTCGAATTGAGTCCTCTCTGGATTCGATTTCAAAAATGACATACATTGACTAAACTCCTCGTTTGAAAGGTCTTCAAAATAACGAACCAAAGAATCTTCAGAAAATTGCAGAGATGACTCATTGTCTGGGAAGCACAATGCTTGGTGGACCAATTGCGTTGATACCTGCAGAATATTTTCTCCCTGCGGGTTCATCACGAAACATTTGCCAAGGTACATTGAAGAGACTGGCCATGAGATGAACTCGAGAAACAGGTGGGTTTTTGGAATACAAGTGGACAATACACCAGAACTCTTCATGGCAGCAAATACTGGGGATTTTTCAGTGTTTAGGGTCACTTGGTGATATAACAAGGGATGATTGATAGATGACAGGGTATCGTGAATGTCTTTTTCACTGTCGATGAGAGAACTGAAGCCTGATGAACCAGACAGGGACGCTCGTCTTACCATGACTGACGGACAATGAAAACAATGTGGGGGTACTGGGCAAGGGAAAGGTGGCGGGAGCGAGACTCAAAAGGGAAAAAGAACTACAAACAAACGAGAATGGGACAAAGAGCAATTTAAAAGGCTAAGAAAATCCATAATAAATGGAGGAATGACATGTACAAAATCTTCGGAAGAGGATGACAGCTGTCTCCAACCTTGCTTGATGATGTCACTACGGGGGGTCCGGGAGTATGGCAGAGAATTTCAACCTATACCCCCCGTAGTAAATCTCAGTCGTTGATCACGGCTCGCCCAAAATTTGACCAGTCAACTACGGGGGTTCCGGTTTAAATAACCAACGAGCTCTTTTCCGCCCCGTAATGACCAATCCAGAACCACTTATCCACGATCACCACCTCTGCTCAAGAAATTTCTCTGAGGTTAAGCTTAAATCAAAACATATATTTCAATAAGGTAATATTCATCGAGCTTTGAAATGCTTCTTTTATGATATAGTATAAAAAATTTATACTATAACATATGATTTTTTGATTTTCTAATTTTTTTGTATTTTTGATATTCAAAATAAAAATTCAAAAGGATATGCAGATATGATCTACAACATATGGCTCCACCCGGGGATAGTGTTTTTACCACGAAACACTAAGAACCTGCAGATCAGTGCCTTCACTTCGGGCATGGAGTCACATATTGCTTGATGGAAAATGTACAATGATCACACCGGATATATACAATGATGATGAAACTGCTTCTTAGTGCCGGAAATAATGCTTTAGATATTGCCCATTCATAGGCATATCTAATACTTCTCCTTCAAGATTTTCCAGCATGAAATTGTTATTCATCTTAACTTCATTGATTTTGAACGGACCATACCACAAGGGATCAAATTTGTCGTGTTTACCTTTGTCTTCCCTTCGGGTATCCCACCTCAATACCAAGTCTCCCTTCTAAAACATGATCTCCTTTGCTTTCCTGTCAAATATTGTCTTCATTTTCTGCTGATAAGTGAGCAAGTTTTCCCGAACTTGATTTTTGTTTTCATTTAACTCCATTACATTGTTCATTCTTCTAATCATGGCATTTGGTTCTGTTTGAGCATCTTGGAGAAAGGAAATCACAAGTTTTACCAACTGAGTGGGAAAAAATGCTTGAGTACCATATACGAGCTCATAAGGAGACTTGCCAGTAGACCTCCTAGTGGTCATCCTTATTGCCCATAGAGAAAAAACTAACTTTGTATCCCAATTCTTTTGGTTTTCATTAATTGTCTTCTTCAGAATTCTTACCAATGTTTTGTTAGAAGATTCTGCCAATCCATTCCCCCGTGGATGATAAACTGTAGAATGAGACAATATCACATTGTAAGTCTGAAAAAAATTAATAAATCTGAGTGAACTGAAAACTTGGGCATTATCTGTCACAATCTTTACTGGACATCCAAACCTGCTAAAGATATTTTCTTCTAGAAACTTCATAACTACTAGATCATTTGCTTTCCTAGTGGGGATTGCCTCCACCCACTTTGTAAAATAATCTGTAGCAGTAAGGATCCACTTAAATTGCCCACTGGATGGTGGATTGATTTCTCCAATGAAATCTAATCCCCATTGTCTAAAAGGTTCTTCAACAAAAACAGGGAGAAGAGGTAAAGGAGCTAACTTTTTCTTCTCTGCAAATACCTGGCATTTTTGACAACTTTTGACTGCTTTATAAACATCCGCAAACACAGATGGCCAATAGAAACCTGATTTGAATATCTTATGAGCTGTTACCTTCCAGCTGTAATGACCTCCGCATAGGAATTCATGATATTCTTTGATTACTTCTGAAACTTCTTCCTCTGTCAAACATAACAACAACACACCAGCAGGGTCCTTCCAATATAATTTTGCTTCAATTATGACATAAGGCTGAGCCTTAAGTTTTAAAGCTCTGTATTTAGTTCTATTAAGTGAAGGAGGACAAGACAGAAAGCACAAATAATGAACGATATCCTTATACCAATCTGAGCAGAGAAATTTATACTTAATTGTTGTCTTTGACTGATTATCTCCTGTTTCTCCATCGACTTCATCCACAGGGGCCAACAAATTAATTCCCGATGCTTGGAAATTTGACTCTGTCAATAATTTGGCCAATCCCAGTCCTTTGACAAGTTTGGTTGGTTTTACATCCAAGTCATATTCCTGAATTTTAGCGATCCATTTTCCCCTTTTACCTTCCACATCGCTTTGTACTAGGACATCTTTTACAGCTGAATTGGGAACATATGCTAAGATTTGAGAATGAAGGATATAAGTTCTGAAAGCTTTCAATGCTTTCACCAAAGCGTATACTTGTTTCTCTAATATATTATATTTCAATTCTGCATCTCGGAGAGCTTTACTAAAATATGCTACAGGCTGTTCGTGCTTTTCTTCATTTCTCTGTAATAACACTACTGCGATCGTCGAGGGAGATGCAAATGACAAAATTTGAAATGGCTTCAAATAATCTGGACTAATGAGAACAGGTGCTTCCTTTAAAGCTTCTTTAATCCTTTGGAAAGACTCTCGCGCTTCTTTGTCCCACCTCACTTCAGCATCCTTTTTCAACATGTCCGTTATCTTTTTGACGATTTCTGCGTAATTGGGAACGAATCTTCTTAGAAAATTAATTTTTCCAAGAAATTTCTGAATATCTTTTTTGCTCCAGGGCAGTGGAATTGACAGTATTGCTTCGACCCTCGCTGGATCTATTTTCACTCCTTGCTTGGAGACAATATGACCCAACAATTTACCTTCTTCCATGGCAAACAAAGATTTTTTAGGATTGAGCGACAACCCATACTTTCTACACTTCAGGAAGGCTTTCTGCAAATGTTGTAAATGCTCTTCATCGGAATTTGAGAAAATTGTGACATCATCTAAATAAACCACCATGAACTGATCACCTACGAATGCAATATCCATCGTTCGTTGGAATGTGGCCCCCGCATTCATCAGGCCAAATGGCATCCTGGCGTACATGAATGTTCCCCAGGGCGTAGTGAAGGCAGTTTTCTTCTGATCTTCTTTCTCCACAGCCACCTGGTTATACCCTGAAAATCCATCCACCATAGATAATCTATAAGCTCCAGTCACTTTTTGTAAGACAAAATCCATTTTCGGCAAAGGATAATTATCTTTCAATGAAGCCCTGTTCAAATTCCTGAAATCTACGCACAACCTTATCTCTCCATTTTTCTTTCGGACTGGTACAAGATTGGAAACCCAATCTGAATATCTGAGTGGAACGATTATCTTGGCTTGCAGCAATTTCTTTATTTCCTTTTCGATCGGAGCCAACAACAATGGATTAATCTGTCTGAGCTTCTGTTTATGTGGCTTGACTCCATCCTTCAGTGGGATTTTATGCTGTATGATACTCTTATCATATGTCTTCAAATCATCATATGATACTCTTGAATTGTTTGAACAAATCTACATACCTTTCTTTGTAGTCCTTCGGGACCCCTTTGAACAACTTAATCATTTTAGGCTCCCGTTGAGTCCCTAAATTGCAATCTTCCACCTGCTCATCTTGGTTTGCTTTCTTCTGATTCACTGCAACGTCATTTGTATCAAACAGTCTTTCAAGAGGCACCAAGCCTCTTGGAAAAACGTTATCTTTCAACTGAATGATCTCCTGACCACCAATATTATTTTTCAGAGTCTTACCAGCCAATTCATCTTCATCAGATTCCAAATCAATCTGATGATCTTCAAAATCTTCAATCATCAACAGAAACTGCTTAATCTGTTCATCGTCCTCAAAGACCTGCCAGTGTTTAATATTGTCAGGGATCGAAGGTCTATGTCTCATCTCAATTTCATACCTTAGTTTCGGACTGATAGGAGGCTTGAATGTACTTGCTGCAACTGCCAAAGAATCATCCATTCTATTCTCTTCCCTTGGAACAAACTGTAAGTTGAAGGCTTCAAAATAATTTTCGATCAGATCCCAGACCTCATTCCGATATGCTCTTAACCTGGGATGTTTAGTTTGACATAAATTCTTGATCTGTCTTATAATTAATTCTGAATCCCCAAACACAGTCATAGACTGAATTCCCATTTGCTTAGCTGTCTGCAAACTAATGATTAATGCTTCATATTCTGCAACATTATTAGTGGATTCAAACTCCAATTTGAAAGAAAAAGGCACAAGGTTGCCTTCAGGAGAAACAAAAATGAAACCAGCTCCAGTGCCTTCTTTGGAAAACGCACCATCAAAATAACACTTCCAGGGTTTGCTTGAATGCAGCTCCTTATGTACTATTGCTGAAGGGATTTTCCCTTGCGATTCTTCAGCAAATTCTGCATCTTCATGCAGCATGAAACAAGAGAGGTCATCTTTCTCTTGGCCATAAATTGGTGAATTACCTGCATCTTTATTAGTGGTAGTTTTTTGAAACCTAGTTTCTCTATACAACCTTCTTTCTTCCCCATTGAAGACAGGAATGATGGCATATGTGAAATCTAGCTTCAAAACTCCTCCTAGCTTTGCTCCCCATGATCTAGATAATAGCATACCAAACCTGGCTGGAATATCAGCCACTACCACGTCCATCATAATTCTCTTGGCTGGGATTTGAGCCAATGTAACGACGATATCCTTAATAAGACCCACACACTTTACCCTCTTCGAGTCAAAAGAATAAAGATCTCGATATGGCTTAGTGATTTGCAAATTCAACTCTTTCATCACACACAATGGCATCAGATTGTGGGACGCACCAGAATCTAGCATGCAGTTATGTAGAACAAAATCATGTAACAAAAGTGATATATAAAAAGGAGGGACAGATGAATCTACCTCTTCAACATGAGGTCCAAATGTAACCATTGGTTTCTCTTCCTGCAGATTTACTATATCACCTACTTCATCAGACTGAGATAAATTGATAAACTCGGCAATCTCTTTCTTATAGCCAGGTGTTTTCATTAACTCAAGAAGAGGTACTTGAATCTTCACTTTCTCCAACTCTTTCGACAAACTGAAAGTTTGATTTGATTTTGTCAACTTTTCAGGTGCTTCTTGATCTTTCTTGGAATTTGAGTTTTGATTAGAAACAATAACCACTTTCTCCAAAATATTAGAATCTCTAACTTTTGTTTGAGAAGCTTCTGCTTGCTACTTTTCCTTCTCTTTTTCTTCATTCATGGGCTTTTTCCCCTTATCTGTTTTCTTAGTTTGATCTTTCTGGAATGGAGTCGCCATTGGAGCAGGTGCTGCTTCTGATTCTTTTTCTTCATTGTCTTGAGTCCTTAGTCTCTTCTTTGACCTCAAATCATACTTTTTATGCAACTCAGATTGCATGAAGTCTGTGAACTATCTGCAGTAATCATCCATCTCTTCTTGATCAAATGAAAGATCATTTTCTTCCACTTCTTCTTCTTCAGCTTCTTCTTCTGTTTCATCGTCTTCCATATACACAGCAGAAATTCGAGCATCATCCTCTCTCTCATCATCATCATCTGCTGAACGGGACGGGGCTGCCTCTATGTACAAAGGTGCTTGCACCTGATCTTGATCTTCTTTTTTTTCTCTTTGTAGAATCTGCAGGGGCTGTTTTTTAAATTGGGGATTAAAAACCCCTCTATTCTATCTTGCAGGCTTACTATCTATTTCCAACTTTACCAATTTATTTGACAGATTTTTTATGACCTTAGTCATATCGTCAATTCTCTGATCTTGAGCTGAGGCTTCTTCTTTAGCCTTTCCTTTATCTGAAATTTTACCAGCAGCGGACATATTAGCCTCAATCTCCAGAGCATCAGTTTGAATCTGCTCCAACGTAGGGGACCTTATTTCCCTCAATGTGAAACTGAATTCTGGTTCAAATGCACCAGCAAAAACGACCCTAGCTCCAATAGGAGGAGGCTTCATCTCTGCAGGCAAACTATTATACAATTTGTTAAATCTCTTCACAAAATCACTCATATTTTCATTAGATTTCTTCTTGATTGCATTAAATTCTGTCAAAGAATAGCCGTGGTCCCTCTTTTCGCCCCACCTTTCAATGAAACGTCTTTCTAGGGCATCCCAATCGTTAATGGAACCATTAGGTAATCCTTTGAACCATTTCCTTGCCTCTCCACTTAGAGACTGAACAAAGAGTCTCATAACAACATCTAAATGTTCAACATTTAAATTCTCTGCAAATGTGCAAAACAGGGGCAAGTGCTGTTCTGCGGTTATTTCATCTTCACCAGTAAATCTAGGGAGAAACTTGAGGTACTCCTGAGGCATATCATGCAATGGTTGGGCTAGATTTAATGGTGCATATCTATTCATCAAGAAAGCAGGGGCTGCAGGGACTGCCATATTTACACTCGGGTTAACTGCTCCTTGAGCGGAGGTAAAATGAATACTAGTTGTAGGTAGGGATGAATGAGGTGAAACAAATGATATAGGAATTGGAGAATGAACGATTGCAGAAGAGCTGGCAGCTATATGGGGCTGAGTTTCTATAAAAGGAAAAGACACAAACTCCAAAGATTGCTCTTCTAATGTGGGTTCTTGAAAACGAACGGGTGATGGTGATGATTCTTCTTCCGAGAAAATGAGTTTCTTGGAAGCTTTCTTGGATGAGAAAATGTGTGAACTGCTTCCTGGTGCGAGCAGTGTAGTTTCAGGTGTATCTAATATTTTTGGTTTCTGGCCCTTCTTTGAAACAAGCTTCTCAGGATCAGACAAAACAAGAACTTTTTGCTGAGAGGTATCTGACCTCGTGTGAGGTTTCTTGGGAGCCAGAGCTATTTTCAAACAAACACAGCGTACTATTTCCTCCTCTCTGAACAACCAGAGGAAATGTAAAACAAAACCCAGGGAAAATCTTCAAATCTTCGGTCCCCGGCAACGGCGCCAATTAATGTTGTTCCTTGAGAAACAATTTCTTGTTGTGTAAAGAAATCCGTGCTCAAGACATTAAAGATTATGTCACAAACAAAAGTATATCTGTCCCTGTTCTATAAACCTTCAAACATTAATTATATAATCTTCAAATATTAAACCCATGAAGGTTCTGCAATGCCATATCCTCCTTATGCGGAAGTGAAAGGATGAAAGAAACAAGAAAGAAAGGATTTCAATTTGATATGCTACTTGAAACAGAATCTATCGGTGTAAAATCCTGAAGGAATGAGTAATGATAACGTTAAAATAGAGGAGCACCCATTAAGGTTTATTTAACTCTTAAATACACATGTATCTAGAGACCTGCAGCTCAAATTACTCCATTTTACTCACAGATATGGAAAACATAATGAAAACTGAGAAACTATTCAGCATAAACAGAATGAAGGAAACTTGCAAAAACTTTTCATTAATTCAGTATTCTTCAGTACAAAATTTTAGCTTCAAGGTCCAAAACTCGGAACCTTCATCTTTCTTCAAATTGTCTTTTTATACATTATCACGAAACAGTTTCCAATAATGAAACTGATTCTAACTATTCTAACTAACTCTAACTGCCTAAACTATTAACTGTTATAGAGGTACATGCCTCGAAAAAGTCTTATTACATTTGCATAATCCTGAGAAATGACATAATGATAATTTTTATAACTTCTAATCTAAAGGAACAACTGGTCCTGAAGTGGCTGCAGAATCGACGACTACTTTTGATTTATCCATTGGGATCTTTTTTGCTGTGTCAATGGAGAAGATTTTTCATTTTTTCCAAAGTTCACTTTGAGTTGTAGGAGCATTCCCCAGAACTAGGTATTCCAATATAAATGCAATGTACCTCGATTATAGAGGAGCCTTCTCGGGAAGAGTGCGCAAGATCAAGAGGCACATTCTGGGCGACAAGACCGATCTCCCTAGTGTCGGAAGACAATCTAGCAACAAACGAACAACTAAGTTTGTCTTTCTCTAAGTATATTCATTTTACAAATAAATGCTATGAAGGTGTCGATCCTACCTTAGATCCAAATGCTTATTTGCGGTCGCAGTGCTTCCATTGCATCAATAATCCTTCGTCGCGACAAGGGCCCTTTTGTCACAAGAAAGTATCATCTTTCGTTGATCTGCAATCACAAACAAGAAAATATCAATAGCACCCGTATAACAAATAATCATAAAACATACCTATCATAGTGATCAAGGAATCTATGAAATAAACGATCAAACGACAGCTTATTGAATTAAACAATCGAACGAAAATTTATTGAGAAAAACAGAACTTGATTGTATTAATCTTAAAATATACAAAAGAACCTTACAACCTTAGCCTTGATGTTCGAAAGGCCTTCCCGGGGTCCGAAGCAGGAATCTCCTCTACTTTGATAAGTCTTGCACTCTTCCTCCAGAAGCACAAAGAGGTATGTGATCTTTCCTCTCAAAAGCTTAGCAGAAAGAAGTCTAAATTTCAACAGCACTTCAGCTCAATCACACATAAAGCTTGAACTCTAATCCTCAATCTCCAAAATCTCCATCAAAACTTAACTCTTGAACTTAACCCTTTGAGGCTACCCAATGCCTCCTTTTATAGAGCATATGAGGAGGTTAGGATTCCACCTTTAAAGGGATAGAATCCTCCTTCAAAGGGATAGGCTCCTCACATCAAGGGATTAGTTCCTTAAGGTGTGGGATACATGCACCTTATCAAAGCGTACTCATCCCCAAAAAATTTCATCTAGAACCTTCCAGAATTGACCAAAAATCAACTTTTTCAGTTTAATTTCGCGTTTTTTTTACTTTACAGGGGTACCGCAGGCATTACAATGGAAAAATGCATTCTAGAACGTAGTTTATCTTCACATTACCTGTGTACCCTAGCTAAAAACGCAAAGTGCTTGATATTAACCGCGGGGTAACTGCTGGCTTTTGAGTTTTTAGGTTTTTCCCCTTCTCGGCTTGGTCATGAGAAACAAAGGTTGTAAGATTTACAGAGAGGTATTTTGAGGAGTGTTACCGAGCTCATACAGTCAGCATGTCAAGGTGGTTTTTAGTGTAACAAAGTGCCTTTACCATCCATACCAAATTGAAGTGCCTCTACCAAATTGAAGTGCTCCTCTGCAATTTTGCAAAAAGTTAAACATTGTCTCTCCCTTTAAAACTTGTGTCTTTTCGTGTCTGCTATCTGATCTGCTCTTTGCCAATGTTAATGCATCTTCATAAAACTTCCATGTCAAAATATTTCCCTTTTCTGTCCAGCATGAAGGCAAACCTGTTCGGATCAATTTATCAAAAGTTATATCAAACTTCTTTACCGCCTCCTTAATTCTCAGTAACCTTTTCTCTGCAACTTTTCGTAGATCATTCTTAATTATCATTTTATTAACTTCTTCAGCATAAAAGTATCTGTCTTGTATCTGAATATCTTCTAACTCTTCATCTGATTTGGAATTGATAAAATTTAAAAACCTCCTAGCCCAATTTGCTCTTTTAATGACCGTTTGTTTTTCAGATGATATCTCCTCTTCATGGTCTGAGATGAGGCATTTCTCTGTAGCAATTATACTTAGGGAATCCCAATTTGACTTCATTTCAGATATAATTTCAGTCCAAATAATATCTTTAGCTCTTAAAAGTGAGATGTTACCTTTTAGCTTCTCCTTGAGCTCCTTAATTTCATCCTCAGCCTTTTGTAATTGCCTTTTATTTTCATTTGCTTTATCTTCCCATCCTTTCATTATCTTAGTAGCTGTTTCCAAATCTAACTGAACCCGCTTAAGATCACCTTCAGCTATCTTCAGTTCTGTGCTGAGCTGAACAATTTGTGTTTGAGGATCAGAATTAGCATCACCTGTAAAAAAAAAAGTGCAAGTGTGATTGTTAATATGGTTCTGTAATAATATGGCAGTCTGCTTCACTTTGGACAACTCTTCATCTTTCTGCAACAATTGCAAACATAGCTCTTCTTTTTCTTTTTCCACCTCAGCTACTTCTGCAGCCATTGAGTGCTCTGTAGCTGGTAATTTTAACTTTTTCCTTAGTGAGGATATTTCTACTTCTACATTTTTCATGATTTTTTGAATTGCAACTTTATCATTTGGATCCACACCAATTTTCATAATGATATTTTTCAACTCTTCATTTTGAGTTGTTAATGCCCTTGAATCAGCTTTCTCCATTTTGCATTGTCTGATGACCTTTGCAAGCATGCTTTCAGTCTTGATTGCTGTGGCATTAGTCTTGCTCAAATAATTTACAATCAACTGCCCGGTCTGCATATGAAGATTCATTTTGTCCCACAATGGGATCTTTTTAACATCCATGGTTATGTTTACCTCCTTAAAGCCACCCGAAGATCCAAGGGACATTCCTGTCGGATGTGACAGAGCCATCTTAAACTGATCTTTTTCAAGATCCATCACAGTCAATAATCTGGTCTGGTCAGCAGCTATGTGGTGCTCTTCTTGTGCTTCTATATTGGCTTTTATCCTCTGGTTTCTTTCCTCAATCTGTGTGAACATTTGCTTTACTGAAGGATACTTTTCCAAATAAAGTTCCTATCTTCTAGGAGATGAGGGGAGATCTTGTTCTTCATTGACCTGGAGAGTAAAACCAGGTGAGTTGGAAGAATGGTCTTCTGCTAGTTTGGTTCTTTTTTCCTCTCGGGGCTCCTCATCATCTATTTCAACAACATCTTCTCTACCTCTTTTGCTTACCCTTTCCAAAATTGCAGGTGTTTGAATGATGGTCTTTGATGAACTTGACTCACCTGGATTAGCCAGTTTCTCCAGATCAGGTTTACTTACATGGGAAAATGCAGCATACCCATTCTCCACCCTCTTCTGAGAAATTATTCCATGCGGATCATAAGGCCATTTTTCACCTAACAACAACTGTGTTTCTTCCAACATTTTTTAAACTTCATCAAAAGCTTGTCTCGTGTTGATCACAAAAGGTCCCACACTCATGGGTAATTTATACATGACACCTTTCTTTATGGGAAGGAAGTGTACCTGGTCCACATTTAGGCTCTGTATTATGAATTCCAAAGCGAAAAGCCGCATGGGTACAAACGTTGGGAGCCTATAGGGTTCAATGCTTGCTCCATACAACCTTATCTCTGAATACTCTTCAAATACAAACCAATCTCCAAATCTGCAATGGGGTCCTAGCTGTAGGAATTCCTGAGCTTTTGTCAGGAAGCATGGAGGAAGAACTCCATTAAAAACTTTATAAGCAATAGTCATGAAATGGCTAGCAAACTCAAATAGTCCTGCTTCATTCTCTTCTTTTCTTATCATGTCAGTCCAGAACAAAACTGATTGTTTACGTTTGTTAACATAAACTATATTCAATCCCAAACTCATGAATTCTTCGACATTCTGATATAAAAACAAGTAAACAAGCAATGACGGAAATCTGAAAAAACCCGTGAGAGGGAAAGCCATCAATTGAGAATTTACGATTTCCTGCCAGAAAGATGGAATATCAAGAACCACTCCTGGTTTCATCATCAGTGCAAACATACCCAAAACTGATTTATCAACTCTGTGATCATTATCTTTCCCCAAAATCTCCGTAATGCAACTGAGAATTGGCCTATACTCAATGTTAAAAATCTCCAGACTGAGCTCTTCTCCTTTGAATTGAGTCCTCTCTGGATTCGATTTCAAAAATGACATACATTGACTAAACTCCTCGTTTGAAAGGTCTTCAAAATAACGAGCCAAAGAATCTTCAGAAAATTGCAGAGATGACTCATTGTCCAGGAAGCACAATGCTTGGCAGACCAATTGCCTTGATACCTGCAGAATATTTTCTCCCTGCGGGTTCATCACGAAACATTTGCCAGGGTACATTGAAGAGACTAGCCATGAGATGAACTTGGGAAACAGGTGGGTTTTTGGAATACAAGAAGACAATACACCAGAACTCTTCATGGCGGAAAATACTGGGGATTTTTTAGTGTTTAGGGTCACTCGGTGATATAACAAGGGATGATTGATAGATGACAGGGTATCGTGAATGTCTTTTTCACTGTCGATGAGAGAATTGAAGCCTGATGAACTAGATAGGGACGCTCGTCTTGCCATGACTGATGGACAATGAAAACAATATGGGGGTACTGGGCAAGGGAAAGGTGGCGGGAGCGAGACTCAAAAGGGAAAAAGAACTACAAACAAACGAGAATGGGACAAAGAGCAATTTAAAAGCTAAGAAAATCCATAATAAATGGCGGAATGATGTGTACAAAATCTTCGGAAGAGGATGACAATTGTCTCCAACCTTGCTTGATGACGTCACTACGGGGGGTCTGGGAGTACGGTAGAGAATTTCAACCTATACCCCCCGTAGTAAATCTCATCCGTTGATCACGGCTCGCCCAAAATTTGACCAGTCAACTACGGGGGTTCCAGTTTAAATAACCAACGAGCTCTTTTCCACCCCGTAATGACCAATCCAGAACCAGTTATCCGCGATCACCACCTCCGCTCAAGAAATTTCTCGGAGCTTAAGCTTAAATCAAAACATATATTTCAATAAGGTTAATATTCATCGAGCTTTGAAATGCTTCTTTTATGATATAGTATAAAAACTTTATACTATAACATATGATTTTTGATTTTCTAATTTTTTTGTATTTTTGATATTCAAAATAAAAATTGAAAAGGATATGCAGATACGATCTACAACGAGCGGAAAAATAACTTACATGGAAAATGGCTTAAAGTTAAAGCATAAAGTTGTGAAATGCACTTGCGGACAAGAAAAAGCTAAGTCAATGTGGTGGTTGGAAATAAATGCAGAGTTAAAGCCTTGGGTACTATGTTTGTTGTGTTGCGTGAAAACGCCTCCAGCTCTTGGATCTGTTGTTGTCCTTCTCTACAATAAAAATTGATGATGTGTGGGTTGCACCACTATTTATTCATGGCGGTGGTTGGGAGTAAAATTCCAATAATATTTATACGAGAATGCCT